>OY731403.1:32389354-32442790 GCA_963425845.1 Sphenostylis stenocarpa
CTCTTCCATTGTAACTTGTTTGTAATAACTTTGTTTATAGTGACAACGTTAATCCTCTGTTTGAGTGATTAGCAACCGGACGTAGGGTCTTTTGATCCGAACCAGTATAAATTTCCTGTGTAAGACTCTATCCCTTTCTCTATTTACATTTACACAGTTTTTTATCGGTAAAATTTGGGGAAAATTTTGAAAACCTAATTTTTATTAAGAAACCAATTCACCCCCCCCCCTCTTGGATTTTGTCCGACCACGTGAACATTTCGCTGCGCGATTCTAACATCTTTAGCCTTTATTGAGAGACCGGGCAAAATTAGGGGTCTACAGCTACCCCCCCCTTCACCTACCTGACTAATCTGTTGGCTTAACATGCCGACAAAATTAGTTGGTAGGGGAAGGAGTTAACCCTTTTGCCCGGTTATCCTTTAGACACTTCTTTGTTGATCCTCCGGATGATAAATATTTTTGATAGGTACCAACCCCTATCTGGTTTGAGCCTTTCTTTATAAGGCTCTGGTGAGTACTTACCCTCACCCGGTACGAGTCTGCATTTCGCTAGACTCTTGTGGGTACCTACCCCCACTAGGTATAAACCTTGTTTTACAAGGCTTTGGTGAGTACCTACCCTCACCCGGTATGAGTTCGCCTTTTGCTGAACTCTTGTGGGTACTTACTTCCGAGGTGCTCAACATTGAACTATCCTCTAATAAAAGTAAGGTCTTTGCAACCCACTTTTGTAATGCTTAGGTGAGTATTTTACTCCACCTAATGCATTCTGCTAAGTTTTGATGAGTACCTACCCTCATCCGGTACAAGCCTTATTTTATAAGGCTCTGGTGGGTACCTACCCCCACCTGGTACGAATCTGCATTTTTGCTAGATTCTGATGAGTACCTACCCTCATCTGGTATAAACCTTATTTTGTAAGGCTCTGGTGGGTACCTACCCCCACCTGGTACGAATCTGCATTTTTTGCTAGATTCTGACGAGTACCTACCCTCATCCAGTATAAACCTTATTTTATAAGGCTTTGGTGGGTACCTACCCCCACCTGGTACGAATCTGCATTTTTGCTAGATTCTGATGAGTATCTACCCTCATCCGGTATAAACCTTATCTTATAAGGCTTTGGTGGGTACCTACCCCCACCTGGTACGAATCTGCATTTTTGCTAGATTCTGATGAGTACATACCCTCATCTGGTATAAACCTTATTTTATAAGGCTTTGGTGGGTACCTACCCCCACCTGGTACGAACCCCGTTTTGTAAGGCTCTGATGGGTACCAACACCCACCTGGTCCGAACCCCGTTCTGCAAGGCTCTGATGGGTACCAGCCCCCACCTGGTCCGAACCCCGTTCTGCAAAGCTCTGATGGGTACCAACCCCCACCAGGTCCGAACCCCGTTCTGCAAGGCTCTGATGGGTACCTACCCCCACCTGGTCCGAACCCCGTTCTGTAAGGCTCTGATGGGTACCTACCCCCACCTGGTCCGAACCCCGTTCTGCAAGGCTCTGATGGGTACCAACCCCCACCTGGTCCGAACCCCGTTCTGCAAGGCTCTGATGGGTACCAACCCCCACCTGGTCCGAACCCCGTTCTGCAAGGCCTTGATGGGTACCAACCCCCACCTGGTTCGAACCCCGTTCTGCAAGGCTCTGATGGGTACCAACCCCCACCTGGTCCGAACCCCGTTCTGCAAGGCTCTGATGGGTACGTACCCCCACCCGGTACGAACCCCGTTCTGCAAGGCTCTGATGGGTACCTACCCCCACCCGGTACGAACCCCGTTCTGCAAGGCTCTGATGGGTACCTACCCCCACCCGGTACGAACCCCGTTCAGCAAGGCTCTGATGGGTACCTACCCCCACCCGGTACGAATCGCGTTCTGCAAGGCTTTGATGGGTACCTACCCCCACCCGGTACGAACCCCGTTCTGCAAGGTTCTGAAGAAGCCCCATTCTGCAAGGCTTTTAGAAGGCGAATATTTGATTTGACTTTTTTGACTTTTCTGTTAGTCATCCGGTTTTACTGGGGATTCTTTGTTTTTGGCTTTTTTGTTTAGCCATCCGGCTTTACCGGGGATTTATGATTTTTGGCTTTTCTGTTTAGCCATCTGGCTTTGCCGGGGATTTCTTGTTTTTTGGCTTTTCTGTTTAGCCATCCGGTCTTTGCCGGGGATTCTTTGTTGGTTGCCTCTTATTTAGGCGGGAATCCGCTAGGGATTTGTTGATTTTTGTTGGTTGTGCCTCTTGATTAGACAAATGTTCTACTTTGAGGATATTTCTTGATAATACCTCTGAGTAGGCGGATGCTTTTTTGAAAGCTTTGTGCTTGTATTGCCTCTTGCATAGGTTGATTTCCCGTTTCCTAGGGATATCGACTCTTTGCTTGCCTCTGAGTAGGCATAGGCATTCTTGGGAGTGAAGGTTTTGCCTTTCACTGGGGATATTCATATTGGGTGTTATAGGCGATTAACTCCCTGAGAATATGAATTTGTAGTTTTGCCTCTGTCGGTAGGCTCACTGGGGATTTTTCTTTTTGGTGATCCACCAGGGATTTGGTTGTTTTATGGGGATCTATTTTGAATTGTCCCCTAGGGAGGAATGGAGTTTTTGACTCCTTATTGGACGCTGTTGTTTGAGTTGGCTTTGCCTATGCTCTTATTCCTGCTGGGGAATGGGATTTTATCTTTTCCTCGCGATTTGAATTTCTTTTTCGCGAGTTGGTTTTTACATATGTGCGCCTTTTTATGCACATTGGCTTTTTTCTTTGGATGAAAAGATATCTTTTTCTCTTTTCTTTTTGGTGATCCCTGGGGAATTTTTCTTTTCGTGGGGGATCTAATCTTTGATTTGATTTTTTTATGATGGAGTCTTGGCTCCTGACTTTTGTGAAGCTCTTTATTGAGCGTAATGAAGAAATTTTCTTCTTTTCTCTTTTTTGGAGATTCACCAAGGATTTTGTCAACTTCCTAGGGATCTAATTTTGATGATGGAGTCTTGGCTCCTGGCTTTGTGAAGCTCTTTTATTGAGCGGAATGAAGAAATTTTCTTCTCTTTTTTTTTTTTTTGGGATTCACCGAGGAGTCTGTATCCAAATTTGATGATGGAGTCTTGGCTCCTGGCTTTGTGAAGCTCTTATTTGAGCTGGAAGATGGAAAAAAAAATTGTTTTCCTCTTTTTGTCTTTTTGTAGACTTTTCTTGATATACTCTACTTGGAGATTTTTATTCGGCCTTTTTCGTGGTGGCCTCTATTGGGGAATGAAAGTTTTTTTTTTTTTGTTGCCCCCTGGTGATATGGAGGATTTGACTCCATATTTTCTTTGATGAACTCTTGTGTAGTTCTTATTCTCCTTATTCTCCTTTGGGGAAGTGGCGGAGATTCTGGATGAGTTTGCTTGATGACTCATGTGGCGATGAAGCTGAGTCGTGAGGTAATCTTTTTCTCTTGCCTCTGGAGTAAGCAAGGATCCTCTTGGGGATGATCAAGCCTTTCCGTTGGCTTTTCTACGTTGATGGCTTCCTTCTTTTTAGATGGAAGGATGTTGATTGAGGCTTCAAATGACTGTGGTTGACGACTCATGTGATGATGATGCTGAGTCACGGAGTAATTTTTGTTTTGCCTCTGGAGTAGGCAAGGATCCGCTTGGGGATCTTCAAGCCTTTCCGTTGGCCTTTTCCTGGTGCACCTTCTTTTATTGGGATAGAAGGTTAGAGCTAGTTTCCTTGAAGCTCTTTATTCTGCTGAAATGGTTTTTGATTTCATCTTTCGCGATTCTGTTTTTCATTTAGAGGCTGGATTTTGGCGCCTTCTCTTTTCAATCACAAGCATGGAGACTATCCTCCTTATACGCATGTATATTATTCTTGTTTGAAGAAAATTATTTTTTCTTGATTTTGACAAAGTCGTATTATGCAACTACTTTGTGTGTGGATGTCCTAAATGCAATCTATTTGTTTATTCATTTTTGATGCATTTAGAAAGTAACTGGCCTTCTCCCGTTGGCTTCTCATGAATATGCCGATGGGCTCCTTTCTTTATGACCATTGTAGACCCCAAATCTTGCTCGGCCTCCAAATAAAGACCAGAAGACCTCCTATTCAAAGATGGACGAAGCCTAACAAGCCACTAGGAGAGACTATTAGGCCCCATACTAGGATAGGAGGGAGTTTCTGTGTGAAAAAATAAGTTTTCTCGCCTTGTTGAGACGAGAGCGCCGTCTGGATTTCCCAGACCGCCGTCTCGCCTCATGCAAGTGACGAGACCGCCGTCTTGCTTAACGAGACGGCGGTCTCGCCACCTGCGAAGGGCGAGACGGCGGTCTCGTTTCCCCAGACGGCGGTCTCACCGCGTTTGATAGGGCGAGACGGCGGTCTCGTTGGACGAGACGGCGGTCTCGACCCTGTCAGACGAGACCGGCGGTCTCACCACTGCCAGGCGCGAAAACCTATAAATAGGGGCTCTCCCCCCCTCATTTCCACACACCTCAAGCATTAGCTCTGCCTTCTCTCTAAAAACTTCTCTCTAGAATCCCTCCGACGCATTTCCGGAGTTTCTGAGTGTCTTTGAGAGCTTTTTTTCGGCGTCCAGAAGAGTTTCCGGCGTCTTGTAGAGTGAAGGGCTGCCAAAAAGCACCCATTTATTTTAAAATATAAAACAAAGCTTACTTCAAAGGTTTAATTTCTCCCCCTCTACTTTTACTGCTTTAATTTAAATTATGCAATAGATTAGGGCCATGTAGTCATCACTTTAAATTCCGCATAATAAAAAGGGCAAAAGTATATTTTCTGGTTTATTTATTAACAATAAAAGTTGGCCTATCATAGGGAACCCGAAAGGGGCGTCGTAAAGGGGCTAATACTCCCTTTACACGTAACTAACTCCCTTACCCAACTCTGGTTCTAATGACCAAAGTTGGTTTTTGAAAACCAACGCCTTTTAAAAACCTTTTCCGATGTTTCCGGTAAAAACATCGGTGGCGACTCCATAGAACCCAAAATAAATAAGTCCTTGGGTTAGCCCGGTTATCGGACAACCCAAGGACACCTTTCGAAAACCTCGCCCCTAGGTTAGCCCGGTTATCGGACAACCTAAAGGCGTTGTAACCACCCATAAAAAAGGCGAAAATCAAAAGGGTCGAAAAACCATCGCGTCGCTCCGACCGACCTTCTCTTTTGAGACGGCGGCGACAGATGGCGACTCCACTGGGGAAGCCTCGAGAGTTGATTCCATTTAGTGATGGGCCAACTAAAATAATAAATAAACCAAGAAAATAACGCCTTTGCCCTTAACTTGTATTTATAACATGTTTTAATGTTTGGCTTTAATAAATTGTTGTTTGTTTATACTTGCGCAAATTGCTTGAAATATAAATTGCACACAATCCCTTGCACACAACAGTTCCCCCTATACCCGGGGGCAAGTGAGATAACCATAGGGAGTGGGTGGCAGGTACGGTTCGCTGTAGTGAGGGCCTTGAGCCCACCAGTGTGATCGGAAACCACCACTCAAGGTGATAACCTTCCTCTTTTGGCAATAAGACTGACTATGGCCTTAGTGCTAAGCATGGTCGGACGGCTGGAGAGTGGGGACCCTATAATGGGGGCACCTTGGGGGCCTTAGCCTGGTGAGAACAGTTAGAACCAACCCTTGCCAATGCACTGTTCTGCAGGAAAACCCTACCTCGAAAAAACGAATTCTCACCTGTTTGCGGATGATCGAATTGTGTGTGCATATGATTGTTGCATTTGTATGTTGCATAGCATAAACAAACAACAAAACAAATACCAAAAAATATTTTTCGCAAATAAACACCCTTATCTCGGACAGTCTGCCTTTTAGCTAGCCTGGTTTCAGGTTCTTTGTAAGCTAAGTAGCCACGCAGTTCCGACAGAAGAGATAAGGGACGCTAAATATTCTTTCACATAAAGCCACATTTTATCTCGGACAGTCTGCCTTTTAGCTAGCCTGGTTTCAGGTTCTTTGTAAGCTAAGTAGCCACGCAGTTCCGACAGAAGAGATAAAAGGCTATAAAATAAACGTCAAAATAAAAATCAAAATACAAAAACACCAAAAAATAAATAAAACAACTTCTGACAAAGTCAACTCATTCATACTACATCATACCATGAGTAAAGAAAAACCAAGAGAGAAAATAAAAATGAGAGCACACTCAGCATCATTTAACGAAATCTCTCATGCATATCCATGTTAGTTTAAACACTCGACATGCATTAATAAACTGTTTTGGGCATTCTAGAAAGTGGCTGGTCCTCTCCCCACTCATACTCGTGCACAAAAAGCGAAAGTGATGGAAAACCTAGAGGAGCAGAATTGAAAGCTCACCGCGGAGGTCAATACCCTCCGCAAGCAAGTGGCCCAGTTAATGGAGGTCGTACGCCAGGGGCAAAGCAAGGGCGAAGACCAAGCTGAACATGTCCCTCCTCATGAGGAAGAGGAGGAAGAATACTTTTTTGACGGGAAGGATGCTAAGACTGCACGCATCCTTACCCCATAAGTGTCCAAACAACAACTCTCCGCCCTAGAGGAGAGGCTGAAGGCGGTCGAAGGGCACAACTTCGACGTCAAGGAGGTGGCGGACATGTGCCTAGTAAAGAACATCCACTTCCCTCCCAAGTTCAAAATCCCGGACTTCCCCAAGTACGCCGGGATGACCTGCCCTAAGAACCATCTACGATGTATTGTCGTAAGATGGCCGCCCACGCCGATAACGAGAAACTCCTCATCCACTGCTTCCAGGAGAGTTTGGCAGACACAACTCTCAATTGGTACATTCAGTTAGAGAGAGGGTAGGTCCAGAACTGGAAACAGTTGGCTGACGCTTTTCTGCGTCGTTACCGATACAACATCGATCTGACCCCCGACAGGTCAGATCTCAGAACTCTGAGCAAGAGGAACGACGAGCCCTTCAAAGCGTACGCCCAAAGGTGGAGGGAAATGGCAGCCCAGATAGAGCCTCCTTTGACAGACAAGGAGACAGTGGCTATGTTCATCGACTCACTGACCGGAGCATACTACGATAAGGCGATAGCCAGTACCTCCAATCTATTTTCTGACATAGTCACTGTGGGGGAAAGAGTAGAGAAGGGACTAAGGAGCGGGAAGATAGCACAGTCTTCCCAATCGGGCATCTCATTCAGGAAGCTTGCTGGCAAGAAGAAGGACGAATCTGTGCATGCAATCAATTTTGCCACTCCTTCTTCTACCACACAAACGCCCAGGCAGCCCCGCAAGAAAGAAAGGAAGTTCACTCCAATCTCCACTTCCTACGGACTGCTGCTACCTCAGCTGCTGGAAGCTAAGCTCCCGACTCGCGTCCCTCCCAAGAAACAGTTGGAGCCTCCTTACCCCGAATGGTATAAGCCAAACGAGAAATGCGCTTACCATTCGGGTTCACCCGGGCACTCTACAGAAAATTGCTTGACCCTTAAGTATCGGGTTCAAGAACTAATCGACGCCGGCTGGATTACTTTCGACGCCTCTGCTTCCAGCACGGATGACAAACCTCTGTCGAAGCCGGAGTAGCAGAGAGGGAGGACTAAGAGGATCAGCCCTAGGGTCTTTTCTTTTTTAAAGCTTTTCTCTATATCTCCCGCGGTCCTCGCCCGTGGCCGCAGGAATTTTGATTAAAAGGGCTTGTACATACATTTCTCATTTTCATTAATACACGAGGCATTGTGTCATATTCATTCTTTTCCCTCTTCTATTTATTATTCTCTCAAAAATAAATCGAATAATAAAATCTATGACTAAAACAGAACCTAAAACACATCATGTCTATGATTGATGAATCTCCGTGGACCCCGGAAACGGAAGGCGAATGGGTCGGGTCCGACAGTGAGCAGGAGACCATTTCTCCGGACATGCAAAGAATGCTGGAAAAGGAAACACGCATCATACAACCGCACCAGGAGGAAATAGAAACTGTCAATTTGAGAAAAGAGGATGAGGAGAAAAAGGTGAACATCGGCACCGAAATAAAAGGTAGCATAAGGGAAGAATTGATACAGCTTCTGAAGGAATATATGGATGTGTTTGCTTGGTCTTATCATGACATGCCTGGGCTCGACACGAGCATAGTGGAGCATAGGTTGCCGTTAAAAGAGGGGTTTCGACCTGTGAAACAAAAACTCAGGAGGATCAAACCGGACTGGTCCTTAATGATAAAGGAGGAGGTGCAAAGGCAGCTAGATGCAAATTTCCTGGTAATACCCAAATATCTAGAATGGTTGGCCAACATAGTACCTGTCATTAAAAAGACCAGGAAGGTCAGGGTCTGCGTGGACTATAGGGACCTCAATCGAGCAAGTCCAAAGGACGACTTTCCTCTACCACATATAGACACGCTGGTAGACCATACCGCTACCAACATGTTGTATTCCTTCATGGACGGGTATGCGGGGTACAACCAAATCAAACTGACCGTTGAGGATAGAGAAAAAACCTCCTTCATTACACCATGGGGCACTTTCTGCTATCGAGTAATGCCGTTTGGGCTGAAAAATGCGGGGGTACCTATCAAAGGGCTATGGTCACGCTATTCCATGACATGATCCACAAGGAAATAGAAGTATATGTGGACGACATGATCGCCAAGTCCAGAAATGAAATGGACCACATTCAATAACTCTGAAAACTTTTTGATCGACTTTGGAAGTATCAACTTAAGCTAAACCCGACAAAATGTACTTTCAGAGTACGGTCAGGAAAACTCCTAGGGTTCATTGTCAGTGAAAGAGGAATCGAGGTGGACCCCGACAAAACCAAGGCAATCTTGGAAATGCCTCCACCAAGTACAGAAAAAGAGGTCAGAGGTTTCCTAGGCCGAATTAATTATGTTGCCCGTTTCATCGCGCAGCTAACGGATAAACGTATCCCCATCTTTAAACTGTTGCGCAAAAAGCTGTTAGAAAAGTAGTTTTAGATCAAGAGGGGGGGTGAATTGATCTTTGAAAGTTTTTCGCAATTCACAGATTATCTAATTCGAAAATTAAGTTTACTAATCTATTCTTGAATCTCAAAGCAATCAATTAAAATAAGTGCAGCAACAGAATTTAAAGAGAGAAAGGTTAAGAAAGATTTCACCGGTATTTTATACTGGTTCACCCAATACCAGGGCTACATCCAGTCTCCAGCCAAATTCCAGCTGGGTTTCACTAGATTAAATGTTTTACAGATTCAACAATCTTACACCTAATCTAACACAAGAACCAAATTCCAGCTCCTCGCACTTAACCTCTCAACCAAGAACCAAATTCCAGCTCTTGATAACCTCTACAACCAAATTCCAGTTGCAGAGAAACCAAGTGCCCAAATTCCAGGCACCAAACCTTTCACCAAGAACCAAATTCCAGTTCTTGATAACCTCTACAACCAAATTCCAGCTTGGAGAGAAACCAAGTGCCCAAATTGCAGGCACCAAACCTTTCACCAAGAACCAAATTCCAGTTCTTGATAACCTCCACAACCAACTTCCAGTTGCGAGAGAAACTTGTGCCCAAATTCCAGGCACAACACAATACAAAAGAATGAAAAAGAATTTACAAAGAAGAAACTAGAAAGCTCAAACCAGTTTATCCAAATATGCAGAGAGTTTCGTCTTCAAAAGAATGCAAGTTGCCTCAAGAATGATTTTCAAAATAACTTCAAAAAATTGTTGCGAATCTTTCTTGAAAAAGTTCTAAGGTTTGCTTGAATGATTGCTTAAGGATATGTAAAAACTGATATTCAAAGTATGTTTAAAAAGTTCAAGCAAAATTGTTTTTAAAGAGTAATTTCAAAAACTGCTGCATTAATTAATCTGTTGAAAGTTTGTTTTAATATGTTGAAATAGCCGTTTCAATCTGTTAAAAGTCCTTTCAATCCATTAATGCGTTCTTGATTCTTTAACAAAATTGTTTTAGCTGATACTTCACCGGTTATATCAATTAAAACACTTTACAAAACTTTTCTAAGTTTGATTCAATCGATTGTTTCGTGTTTTAATCGATTGATATACTGCAAAACTTTCTTATAAAACTTTTCAAGTTATTTTAACTGATAAAAAGAAGTTTTAATCGATTAAAACTCTGTACAAAATTTTTCCAAGTTGTTTTAATCGGTTGAAACGTGTTTTAATCGATTGGAACTCTGCACAAAATTTTTCCAAGTTATTTTAATCGATTGAAATGTGTTTTAATCGATTGTAACAGATCTGATCGGTCATAATTCAATTCTGATCGATCATAACCAACTCTGATCGGTCATAACTGCATTCTGATCGATCATTCTGACCCTTTAAGTGATTTTAATCGATTGTAACGTGTTTTAATCGATTGAAATAAGTTCTGATCGCTCATATTTAAAATCTGATCGGTCATAATGGTTTCTAAAGGGTTTTAATCGATTAAAAGCAATTTGTATCGATTAAAATACTGTAAAATTACTTCTTTGAACATTCTAAGAGATTTTAATTGGTTCTTTCAAAACTTTATCAGTTAAAAACATTATTAAGAACGCTTTTGTCAAAATGCTTTGTTTTTAATTGTTTAAAACGATTTTAGAGGCATTTTGCAAAATCATTTAAGTGAAGAAACTTCATGCAGCAGAAAAGATAAAGTGGTTTTACCTAAGCCTTCTGTAGACACGCTAAATCTTCTAACTCTATTATCTGAGTGACTTGTTGACCGTTGCAATGTTGACTTCCATCTTTGACTTCATCAAATCAATGAGATCTTTGCCAGAGTATTTCACTAAGATCTTCATCACTTTCAGTCTCCCCCTATTTGATGAAGACAAACATCATTTTGAAAAGACAAACTCTGCAAGAGAAGTCACTTGATAATACAGTTTAGTGAGAAATTTAAAAATGTATTAGTGTCCTATTTCTCCCCCTAAAACTTATTTCTCCCCCTAAAATGATGCTTCCTTAATGTAAGAGTTATTTCTCTAAATTGATCCTAAAGTAAAGCAACTATTTCTCCCCCTTTTGACTTCATCAAAAATAGGGAACAGAAGAGAAATAATGAAATGTAAAGGTTTTCAACAGTTTGAGTTTTTGAAAAGAAAAAGAAATCAATACTTTACTCATGTAAAGATCAATTAAAGTTGATTCAAACTTATCTTCATTAACACGTTTGTAATGAATACAATTAACACGTGTAAAGATAAGGGAATCACGCTTTAGTAGCATGTTGCAGGAACAACCATTAACTAAAGCCTTTAATTTTTCTTTGCAGAATAAAAATCGATTAAAAACATAACAGAATCGATTAAAATGTTCTTGGTAACAATTTCAATCGATTGAAAGCAAGGTTTAATCGATTAAAACATTTAAGATTTTGAAAACATGAAACTTTAGTGCGATTAATCGATTATTTCGACTTTTAATCGATTAAAACATTAATGAAAAATGTTATATAAGTTCATTTAATCGATTTAAAAGATGTTTTGATTGATTAAAACATTCAGATTTGAAGACTATGACATATCTGATGCTAATTTCTTATATGGATTATCTTTTCACTAATAGATCCAACAATATCAGATTTAAAATTCTCAGGGATCTATGATCTAATTCAATCTATGTTAGTTTTATCCAAATTAAAACCTATATTATATCAGTCAAAGTTAAAGCAAAAGTGTATGGTATATAACCAGTAATATTACAGACCCAGACAAATAAGCATCAGAAAGTAATAAGATATAAGAGATAAGGTAAGAAGGGACCCTTTTTATCCATACTTCCCTGATTATTTGTGTCTGGTATCAGAATTCATGATTCAGCTCATTTTATCCTTACCATCTTTAAAAGGCCATAGTCTTCACTTTTTGCTGAAACCAATTTTGCTTTATCAATCATTGAGATACCAACAGCTGTTTTTCCTATTATGAACTCTGCAGTTTTCACCATCCAAGCAAATAACTACATCCTCAATGTAGTATGAAGGAAAATGATAGCGTGTTATTCTTCCCTTCAAATGGATCAGTCATCATCATCTCTCGAGGAATGAATCTTCTTAAACTTTGTTGTTTCAAGTGGTATCATATATTGAAACACAAGCATACGAAACGGAACAAGTGATGACAAGCAGTCCAGGATTCCCTGGTCAATGACCATATCCATACATATTTCATACATCAAAACATCTCGAAATTCCTTTAGAATCACCGAAAGATCCTCTTGTTGGTTTGTTGTTAAGGATGTCGATCATCGCAAAAAAATGATCCCCGTATTGACCATAAAACACATATTCTCTCGTGGCACTTTTAGCTTTTCATTCAATTCTTGAATTGTCTGTCTCGCATTTGTTTCCTTACGGTGACACCTCGTGACTTTGATGATTAAGACGAATTATCGAGTTGCACAATTCCAATGAATTTCACCAAGAGTCTTGAACTAATGCATGCCCAAAATTATTTCAAATATATTGCTAGGTAATATCCGTAAATCAAATGTAAACGT
This sequence comes from Sphenostylis stenocarpa, assembly GCA_963425845.1. Taxonomy (NCBI): domain Eukaryota; kingdom Viridiplantae; phylum Streptophyta; class Magnoliopsida; order Fabales; family Fabaceae; genus Sphenostylis; species Sphenostylis stenocarpa. The sequence continues at coordinate 32,401,819 of OY731403.1, forward strand.
GTGTCCAAGTTATCTGATCATACTTCTTAGTAATCAACGACTTATTATCGAAGCGGATATTAATTACCACGCAACATTTCATGTAAAGTATTAAGAGAAATGTAGATATCTACAGTTTGAATCATGTTTGTAGCAGAGAATTGAGAGAAGGTTTTGAAAATATGAAAACAGAAGAAATATATGATAAGTTCAGAACCTGGTTTGATGATTCAGGACAGTGGTACTGCAGCTATTGGGAATATATTTTAGACATATTATGCAGATTCTGATTATCATAAAACCTTGAGTTTCTGACTCTATTTTGCAGACCAAATTTCATTTGAATGTTTTGAAAATGATTTTTAGGGACAAATTGATTAAACAACAAATTATCTTATTAATTTGATCTTTAATATTCGGTTTGAAATTTTCAAAGTAAAGTGATCGATTAATACTTAAAAGAATTGGTTGTATTTGTACTGGAAGAGATTTAGAAGATGATACTAGACTTTAAATCGATTAAAACGAAAAATAAATCGATTAAATTTGATACCTTAGTGATTTTAGTTGATATAAATTCATTCTAATCGATTAAAATAGTTAAACTCAAATCTTGAGAACATTTTAATCGATTGATTCGCATTTCAATCGATTAAAATTGTACGGACAAATTTATTAATATCTTCTGTAAGTTATTTTAATCGATTAATACTGGTTTATATCAATTAAAACAATCAGTTTAGGAAAAACAGAACCTGATTCGCAGCTCTGAACTTCAAGGGATTCCCAGACTTGTTCCTACAAAACAAATTAAGAATTTTTCTGGTACCCTTTATAGTTACTGGGTCCTGATCAGGTTATTTGAAATGAATTAATTTTTGGAACCCATTTCATTCTTCCTTTAGGAATAGCATACTTTTTTATTCTACAATATTTAACCGAGTGACCTTTCTTCATGCAGTAGAAACATTTGATTACAGAGTATGATTTCCTATTTGTGTTTGTTTTCCTGGATCTAGATTTAAATCCTATTCCAGATTTGTCAAAACTCAATTTTTGAGACCCAAGTAAAACATCAAGATTGGCTTGCCCTTGTGTGAATCTTGAAACAGTTTGTTTGAGATAAAGAATCAATCTTCTTTTGTAATTCTGAACAGCTATTACATGGTTTATTACAAGCACAATCAGAATTAGCATGAATTAATTTCAAGTAATCACAATCATTTTCATCTTCAAGAATTCTTTTTTCCAGAGAATCAACTTTATTTACTAGCCAATTATTTAGCCCTTTTAACCTATCATTTTCTTTTTGAAGTTTCTTAGCCTCTTCATGCATTTCATTAAATGCTTCTTGCAATGCATCATAATTCACTAAATTTGAAGGGGAACTAGAACTTACATTATCAGAATTTTTTGGGCATTCCATCCTGACATGGCCACTGGTATTTGGTGATTCTGAGTTGACCATTAAGCATATCTCTGGTGCTTCTTCATAGGTCTTTTCAAGGATCTTCCACATTTGTGCAGCAGTTTGACAATGTGCAATCCTAAAAAAATCATTTCGTTAAGAGCTGGATGAGATGATATTTTTGGCAATACAATCATCTTGGATTTTGTTAACCATATCAGCTTTCTTGTTCAATGACATTCCAAACATTTATACTAACAGATTCAATAAAGATGTTCATCCTCATTTTCCAAAATAGATAATCTGTTGCACAAAATAGTGGAGGTCTATCAATACAAGCTCCCTCAGAAAATTTGTTTCCAGCCATGGATCGAAGAACTTGAATAACTTTCAAGCACCTCGCTCTGATGCCAATTGTTAAAAAAGTAGTTTTAGATCAAGAGGGGGGGTGAATTGATCTTTGAAAGTTTTTCTCAATTCACAGATTATCTAATTCGAAAATTAAGTTTACTAATCTATTCTTGAATCTCAAAGCAATCAATTAAAATAAGTGCAACAACAGAATTTAAAGAGAGAAAGGTTAAGAAAGATTTCACCGGTATTTTATATTGGTTCACCCAATACCAGGGCTACGTCCAGATCTCCAGCCAAATTCCAACTCGGGTTCCACTAGATTAAATGTTTTACAGATTCAACAATCTTACACCTAATCTAACACAAGAACCAAATTCCAGTTCCCGCACTTAACCTCTCCACCAAGAACCAAATTCCAGCTCTTGATAACCTCTACAACCAAATTCCAGTTGCAGAGAAACCAAGTGCCCAAATTCCAGGCACCAAACCTTTCACCAAGAACCAAATTCCAGCTTCTTGATAACCTCTACAACCAAATTCCAGCTGCAGAGAAACCAGTGCCCAAATTCCAGGCACCAAACCTTTCACCAAGAACCAAATTCCAGTTCTTGATAACCTCCACAACCAACTTCCAACTAGCAGAGAAACTTGTGCCCAAATTCCAGGCACAACACAATACAAAAGAATGAAAAAGAATTTACAAAGAAGAAACTAGAAACCTCAAACCAGCTTTATCCAAATCTGCAGAGAGTTTCTTCTTCAAAAGAATGCAAGTTGCCTCAAGAAAGATTTTCAAAATAACTTCAAAAAATTGTTGCGAATCTTTCTTGAAAAAGTTCTAAGGTTTGCTTGAATGATTGCTTAAGGATATGTAAAACCGATATTCAAAGTATGTTTAAAAAGTTCAAGCAAAATTGTTTTTAAAGAGTAATTTCGAAACTCGCTGCATTAATTAATCTGTTGAAAGTTTGTTTTAATCTGTTGAAATAGCCGTTTCAATCTGTTAAAAGTCCTTTCAATCCATTAATGCGTTCTTGATTCTTTAACAGAATTGTTTTAGCTGATACTTCACCGGTTATATCAATTAAAACACTTTACAAAACTTTTCTAAGTTTGATTCGATCGATTGTTTCGTGTTTTAATCGATTGATATACTGCAAAACTTTCTTATAAAACTTTTCAAGTTATTTTAACTGATAAAAAGAAGTTTTAATCGATTAAAACTCTGTACAAAATTTTTCCAAGTTGTTTTAATCGGTTGAAACGCGTTTTAATCGATTGAAACTCTGTACAAAATTTTTCCAAGTTATTTTAATCGATTGAAATGTGTTTTAATCGATTGTAACAGATCTGATCGGTCATAATTCAATTCTAATCGATCATAACCAACTCTGATCGGTCATAACTGCATTCTGATCGATCATTCTGACCCTTTAAGTGATTTTAATCGATTGTAACGTGTTTTAATCGATTGAAATAAGTTCTGATCGCTCATATTTAAAATCTGATCGGTCATAATGGTTTCTAAAGGGTTTTAATCGATTAAAAGCAATTTGTATCGATTAAAATACTGTAAAATTACTTCTTTGAACATTCTAAGAGATTTTAATTGGTTCTTTCAAAACTTTATCAGTTAAAAACATTATTAAGAACGCTTTTGTCAAAATGCTTTGTTTTTAATTGTTTAAAACGATTTTAGAGGCATTTTGCAAAATCATTTAAGTGAAGAAACTTCATGCAGCAGAAAAGATAAGGTGGTTTTACCTAAGCCTTCTGTAGACACGCTAAATCTTCTAACTCTATTATCTGAGTGACTTGTTGACCGTTGCAATGTTGACTTCCATCTTTGACTTCATCAAATCAATGAGATCTTTGCTAGAGTATTTCACTAAGATCTTCATCACTTTCAAAACCAACCAACGGTGTGGAATGAAGAATGCCAACAAGCGTTCGATAAAATCAAGACTTGTTTAACCAATCCCCCAGTATTGGTACCACCCGTTGAAGGGAGACCTCTGATCCTATATTTATCAATACTTGAAGAGTCCATGGGATGTGTGCTCGGCCAGCATGATGAAACCGAGAAAAAGGAACGAACCATTTACTACCTCAGTAAGAAGTTCTTAGATTATGAAACCCGTTATACACCATTTGAAAAAACCTGTTGCGCATTGGTGTGGGTCACTCAACGTCTCAGACAGTACATGGCTCGGCATACAACATGGTTGGTCTCCAAAATGGGTCCAATCAAATACCTCTTCGAGAAGCCCATTTTGACCGGAAGAATAGCTAGGTGGCAGGTTCTCCTCTCAGAATTTGAGATCATTCATGTCACCCAGAAAGCTATCAAAGGAAGTCCCCTAGTGGATTATCTAGCCCATGGATCCACAGACGAATATCAATCCTTACAGGATGACTTTCCCGATGAGCATATCATGCACATCGAACACGAAGAGACCAAAGAAGAGATGTGGGCCATGTTCTTCGATGGGGCTTCAAACATGCTTGGACACGAGGTAGGAGCTGTTTTGATATCCCCCGAAAAGAAACACATCCTTGTAACGGCCAGGCTTAATTTCGATTGCACCAACAACATGGCCGAATACGAAGCATGTGCACTAGGGATCCAAGCGGCTCTAGATCATGGAGTTACTAAGCTCAAAATATTCGGTGATTCCTCCCTCGTCATCTATCAACTTAAAGGTGAATGGAAAACCCGAAACTCAAAATTGATCCCATACCTAGAGCACATCCGCGAGTTGGTCTCAAGCATGGAAAACGTCACCTTCCAGTATATCCCTAGGGAGGACAATCAAATTGTCGACGCCCTCGCCACTCTATCATCCATGTTTGCCCTGGACCAGGAACATGAGATGCTAACCATTCAAGTCAAACTGCATGATAAACAAGCTTTCTGCATGGCAGTAAATGGCGAGCACGATCAAAACCCTTGGTACCATGACATCAAGCGGTACCTCATGAAGGGCGAATACCCCGAAGGAATCAGTGACAATGATAAGCGAACCACTCGCAAAAGGGCCATAGGGTTCACGTTGATTGAAGGAACCCTCTACAAAAAGAGCCCCGATTCCACCCTCCTAAGGTGTGTGGACCAAGAAGAAGCCCAAACCTTGATAAAAGAAATCCACAAGGGGACTTTTGGAACCCACGCACCCGGGCATGTCATGGCAAAGAAAATCCTCAGGGCAGGGTACTATTGGTCCACGATGGAAGCTGATTGTCACCAATATGCCAAGAAATGTCATAAGTGCCAAGTATACGCCGATAACATCCATGTGCCGCCCACACCTCTTAGTAACCTGGCTACACCATGGCCATTTTCTATGTGGGGCATGGATGTCATCGGACCCATCGAACCCAAAGCGTCCAACGGCCATCGCTTCATATTGGTAGCAATCGACTATTTCACCAAGTGGGTTGAGGCGGCATCATACGCACATGTAACCCGGAAAGTGGTGACCACCTTCATCAAGAAAAATATTATATGTCGGTACGACATCCCTCATAGGCTCATTACTGACAATGGGACCAATCTCAACAATAAGATGATGGAGGAATTATGCCAAGACTTCAAAATCCAGCACCACAATTCCTGAAGCACTTGGTGGATTTGATGAGGACTTGATGAAGACATATTTGTGTTGGTATAGTTTAGTTTGTGGGTGTGTACAGGGATAAGTTAGAAGTATAGGAACTTAATCTCTTGATAGGCCAATAAATCTTGTGATAAGCGCCTTAAAATGATGCATCTCATTGAAATCATTTTTCTGCATAAAAAAAAACTAACATTTAAACATTAAAAGAACAAACTAAGTTTTTTCAATCTGTTAAAAACATTTAACATAAGGAATATTCTTATAGATTCGAAATTTCAATTGGTTGAATCACAGAATCAACAGGTTAAAATGTTTTAATAATTTTTCATGTATTACAGGTTTCGCATTTTCAATTTGTTGAAATATTTTTTAATCTGTTGGAACAGAGAGACCATCTTTTTCAGTCTAAGTGTTTTTCAAAACTTCAATTTGGTGAAATATTTTTTAATCTGTTAAAACAAAAGAGACTATTTTTCTGACTAAGAGTCTACAGGATTTCAATCTGTTGAAAGGTTTTTTAATCGATTGAAACAGAGAGCTGTCATTTTTCATTAAGCTATTTCAATCCATTAAAAACACGAATCAATCGACTGAATGAAGTTTTAAATGAAATCAATGGGTTGAATCGACATTTTAATTGATTGAAATACGTTCTAATCAATCATAATTTAATTCTGATCGATCATAACTTGTTCTAATCGGTCATAATGTTGTTCTGATCGATCATTTACGTCTCTGGATCAATTTTTATCAGTTCAAACGGTCTGGTTCTCTCTTTTACTCTATAAATACAGATTTGATCTATCTTTTGAGATATACATTTTTGAGAAATCATTTGAAAGCAATCTTTGAGCTATCATATCCGTGACTTTCTCTGTGCATTCAAGAACTTTTCATATCATAAGGTGCTTTGATCAAGATTATTGTTAATCAAAGAGAGAAAGTGTTGAGTTAGATTTGCTTCTGGACAATTGTATTGATAAAGCTTCAGTCCAGGTTTTTTCTTTTCATACTCTTTTGTAAAGTGTGGTTGTGTAGATTGGATTTTGGATCTGCACGTGTTACAGTAACTGGATTTGGTTACTGGGAGGTTTTCAAGAGTCTATCTTGTGGGTTTGCAAGATAGTTCTTGGGGTAGATTGGTGAGTATCTACTGGTTGTAATTTTCACTTGGTATTAGTGGAACTTGGCAGATTTGTCAAGAACTAGACGTAGCTCTGGTGAAGAGTGAACCAGTATAAATTCTTGTGTTGAATTTCTTCTTTCATCTCCTTTATTTTCTGTCTATATACTTGTTGTGATTAAAATCAACCTACCTACACAAGAATTAAATAAAGATAATTCATTCTTCCAAAAGAAAGTAAGTTTTGTGAAAAAGTTTTCAAAAGTTCAATTCACCCCCCCTCTTGAACTCAATCATTAATTCTTTCAATTCCTCTCCGTACCGACCAAAGATGAACGGTGCAGTAGAGGCAGCCAATAAAAATATCAAGAAAATTATCCAGAAAATGGTGGTCACCTACAAAGATTGGCATGAAATGCTCCCCTTTGCCTTACATGGCTACCGAACGTCGGTACGAACCTCCACAGGGGCTACCCCGTTTTCCCTCGTATACGGAATGGAGGTCGTGCTACCGATAGAGGTCGAGATACCATCCTTACGAGTTGTCATGGAAGCCAAGCTGATAGAAGCTGAATGGGTCCAAAACCGGTATGATCAATTGAACCTAATCGAAGAAAAACGGCTGGACGCCATATGTCGGGGGCAAGCTTATCAGCGGAAAATCAAGAAAGCCTACGACAAGAAGGTCAATCCCCGCACCTTCCAAGAAGGAGATCTAGTAATGAAGAAACTGCTTCCAGCCCAAAAAGACAAAATCGGGAAATGGGCAGCCAACTACGAAGGACCCTTTGTGGTCAAGCGAGCCTTCTCAGGAGGAGCCCTTATCCTCACCAACATGGATGGAGAGGAACTCCGATACCCTGTCAACTCGGATGCGGTGAAAAAATATTACGCCTAAAGACATTGCTCATGACCCGTCGGGATGAAAACTCGCAGAGAGCGTCCTGGGCAAAAGATAGGGCCTGCATACCTTGCTAGGACACGTCCTAGGCAAAAATTAGAGGTTTCGAAAAAAAATGACGAAAAGAGAGCAATGATTACCCTAGCCGAGAACCGCAAAGGTGACTAAGGTAATACCTCCACAATAGCAAGCAGAATCCGCATAGTCTTCACTTCGGATTCGAGAATCTCAACCGAAGGGACCAGGAAAAATGGGGAAACAGAGATCACAGACATGATTGTGGCACCCTCATACAGTTTAGCCAACCTTGACCAGCCATGCTTACAAATTCCTTTGTAAACACCCCCATGTAAAAATAAACCATCTGTTTATATCAATAAAATTGTCTTTTCCTCTCTTTACCTACTTGTGTAAATGCCTCTGTATTAACGAAATATGAGCATGCATAAAACAAGCAATTCGAGAAAGCATAAAAATAAAAGACGAACATCACCAACCAGGGCCATCCCAAGTAAAAAGTACAAGGTAGCCTGCTAGATCGAAAACCCGCAAAGGGCGGCCTAGGCAAAAGATAAGGCTTTCGTAAAAGGGAAAAAACCCATCAAAAACGAAGAATCAAAACCCGCTAGATCGAAAACCCGCAAAGGGCGGTCTAGGCAAAAGACAGGGTTAAAACAAGAGTACAAAAAAAGAATAGTCACGAGAGAACAAAAAGAAAGGAAAGTACCAGTCACTTTCTAGATGTCCTCAAATAAAATTGCATCAACAGCATCCACACACGAATGGTCATACAAAAATGACTTTGTCAAAAGTAAAACAAACAAAAATACAGTAGACAAATAAAAGGCATTCATATAGGAAGGTCAACCTCATGCTTGCATTTCATAAGGAACAACCAAAAAAAAAAAAAAAAAAAAAAAGAGGAGGGGGGTATCCCGATACGACTTCGCCGACCTTTTTGCCATCCTTTCCAAAAGTCAGCGTAACAAAAAAAGCCACGAGTAAAAAGACATACGCTCAAGGGAAAAGCCAAAATCCTAAATCACGAAAAAAAAAAAAGAGAGATAACACCGCGAGAAAAGGGCAGGATTAAGCCATCACCTCAATCAACAAAATTTCAACTACCAAATCAGAGTCGAACAGAGAACAAGACTCATCCGACCAGCCAACAAGAGTCAGATAGTCGCCACCAAAAAGTCAAAAACAAAGAATCCCCAGCAAACAAGCAAGCTGGATGAGCACCTGCAAAATCCCCGGGACAACCCGGATGACCATTCAAAGAGGTCCAAGTACATTTACCAGAAATCACTTCTCAACGAGCCGACGCATGAGCCACCTGAGCAGTAAGCCGCCGCCACCACCAGTCCTACGCAGTGGACTGTACCAGCCTGATAGGGGGTTTATACCTATCAACCTGCGCACGCGTTGCGCCTGATCTGCGCTCGAGCCGGATCAGTAAGTCGCATTACCACCCTGATGGGGGGCTCATACCCATCCAGTCCCACACAACGGACTGTGCCACCCTGATGGGGGGTTCATACCCATCCAGTCCCACACAACGGACTGTGCCACCCTGATGGGGGGTTCATACCCATCCGATCCCACACAACGGACCGTACCAGCCTGATGGGGGGTTCATACCCATCCGGTCCCACACAACGGACCGTACCAGCCTGATGGGGGGTTCATACCCATCCAGTCCCACGCAACGGACTGCAACTACCAGCCTGATGGGGGGTTCATACCCATCAACCGAAGGATCCACTACCGTCAGAAGGAGTATCCTGAGGTTTTACCACTTGTCCACCGAAGGGATCGGCTACCGTCAGAAGGAGTATCCCGGAAGTGCACTAATACACAACATTTTCCCCAGAAGATCACCCGCCGCATAGACGGAACATCTGAAGGGCAGCCAGACAAGAGGGTCAACTCCTTTACCCTCCAGTCGATCACCTTGGCACAAAAGGCCAGTAGTCGACTGGTCGGGTAAAGGGGGGCAGCTGTAGACCCCAAATCTTGCCCGGCCTCCAAATAAAGACCAGAAGACCTCCTATTCGAAGATGGACGAAGCCTAACAAGCCACTAGGAGAGACTATTAGGCCCCATACTAGGATAGGAGGGAGTTTCTGTGCGAAAAAATAAGTTTTCTCGCCTTGTTGAGACGAGAACGCCGTTTGGATTTCCCAGACCGCCGTCTCGCCTCATGCAAGTGACGAGAACGCCGTCTCGCTTGACGAGACGGCGGTCTCGCCACCTGCGAAGGGCGAGACGGCGGTCTCGTTGGACGAGACGGCAGTCTCAACCCTGTCAGACGAGACCGGCGGTCTCGCCACTGCCAGGCGCGAAAACCTATAAATAGGGGCTCTCCCCCCCTCATTTCCACACACCTCAAGCATTAGCTCTGCCTTCTCTCTAAAAAATTCTCTCTAGAATCCCTCTGACGCATTTCCGGAGTTTCTGAGTGTCTTTGAGAGCTTTTTTTCGGCGTCCAGAAGAGTTTCCGGTGTCTTGTAGAGTGAAGGGCTGCCAAAAAGCACCCATTTATTTTAAAATATTAAACAAAGCTTGCTTCGAAGGTTTAATTTCTCCCCCTCTACTTTTACTGCTTTAATTTAAATTATGCAATAGATTAGGGCCATGTAGTCATCACTTTAAATTCCGCATAATAAAAAGGGCAAAAGTATATTTTCCGGTTTATTTATTAACAATAAAAGCTGGCCTATCATAGGGAACCCGAAAGGGGCGTCGTAAAGGGGCTAATACTCCCTTTACACGTAACTAACTCCCTTACCCAACTCTGGTTCTAATGACCAAAGTTGGTTTTTGAAAACCAACGCCTTTTAAAAACCTTTTCCGATGTTTCCGGTAAAAACATCAGTGGCGACTCCATAGAACCCAAAATAAATAAGTCCTTGGGTTAGCCCGGTTATCGGACAACCCAAGGACACCTTTCGAAAACCTCGCCCCTAGGTTAGCCCGGTTATCGGACAACCTAAAGGCGTTGTAACCACCCATAAAAAACGCGAAAATCAAAAGGGTCGAAAAACCATCGCGTCGCTCCGACCGACCTTCTCTTTTGAGACGGCGGCGACAACCATGATGGGCTCCTCCTTTATTCATCTTTTGGTTTTAGCCCTATCTTTTGCCTAGACCGCCCTTTGCGGTTTTTCGATCTAGCGGGCTGCCTTAATTTTTGCCTAGAATATCTTAGGGGGCTTTTGCCTTATCTTTTGCCTAGATCGTTTTTGGGGTTTCCGATCTAGCAGGCTACCCTAGTTTTTACCTAAGAATATCCTAGCAGGCATTTATTTTTTATGCTTCCTCTTTTTTTAGATGTATGCTTGATCTTTGATTAAAGGTCTTTGCGCATATTTATGATTTATCAATAAAGAGGCATTTCCATAATATTTGGTCAAGATAAAGGAAATGAAAAGGAATTTTTATTGATAAATGAGCAAAAGTTTATTTCTTTTATAGAAGGATTTAAAAGGTATTTAGAAGAATGGGTGGTCAGGGTTGGCTATACTGTATAGGCTTAAACAGTCATGTCCATGATATTTGCCCCCTGGTTCTCCTAACTGCTTCAATTGACATGCTTGAGCTCAGAGTGAAGACTATGCATACTGCTTGCTTCTGGAAGAATGTTACCTTAGCCGTCTTTTCGGTTTTCGACTAAAGTAACCATTGCTCTTAGTTATTTTTTTTTTACCTCTACTTTTTGCCTAGGACGTATCCTAGCGAGGGATATGGACCCTATCTTTTGCCCAGGGATGCCCTTTGCGGGTTTTCATTCCTGATGGGTCTTGAGCAATGTCTTCAAGCATAATACTTCTTCACCGTACCGGAGTTGATTAAGTGTTGAAGTTCTTTTCCATCCATATTGGCGAGGATAAGAGCCCCTTCCGAGAAAGCTCATTTGACCACAAAGGGTCCTTTGTAGTTCACTGCCCATTTTCCAATTTTATCTTTCTGGGCCAGAAGCACATTATTTACCATTAAATTCCTTTTATGGTAAATATGAGGGTTGACCTTTTTTGTAAGCCTTTTTGGTTTTCCTTTGATAGGCTTGTCCGTGACATATAGCGTTCAGTCGTTTTTCATCAATAAGGTTTAGCTGGTCATACTGGCTTTGAACCCATTCAGCTTCTGTTAATTTTGCTTCCATTATCATGTGCTTTTATCAACATGATTAGCTGTACTAATTTGTCGTTTTGGACTTTTCTTGCTATAGCCGAAGAGCAATCTTTTTGAATATAGAGCAATTGTCATATCAATGCCCCTCTTCCTTTCCTTAGGGATTTCAATCCTCCTATTGATCACTATATTTCCACATTTCCCAGTCAATTACTTGAATGCTTTATTGTGAATGGTCAAGAGAATAGAAAGAAAGGGATTTATTGCAAAGGCTTGTGTTTTAGTGAGATTTTTTTTGAAATAATAGTTTTTGTAAGAATGGCTAGCCAAGGTTGGTCGGTGTTTAGGCTAGTTTAAACAAACGTTTTGATTTAATGAGGTGACGTCTTCAGCTGATTACTTTATAGCGCCTATTTGTTACTGATTAACTTTCCTAGTCTGCCATTTTGGGTTTTCAGCCTAGGATGTTGTGATGTGTCCTAACTTTTGTCTAGGTTCCCCTTTTTTATTTTTTGGGATACCTAGCGGACTTTATTTTGTCTATGACGCTTTGATTATTTTGACACATTTTGGAACAAAACGTTTTTCTAACATTGGTTATTTATGGGGTATAGACATTTTTAGCAAGAAGAGAAGCATATAGTAAGAATAACATTCTTTTGTAATTTCAGGGAAAATGTGTGCCCTAGAGATGCTCGGGGGCCGGGCAAACCCCGAGGAGTGATCTCTAATAGTCATTGGGTTTACATCCCTTAAAATCGGAAGAGGGACATCTAATGACTAATACTATCCTTGATGCTAATATCCCTCCTTTTCGGAATATCGTCTTTAAGGTATGAAGGGGAGACTTCTCTTTTCTTTGTACGACTTGATCTTTTATAGGGTCGTACTTTAAAGGATTATCCTTAAAATCTGGTGGCTCTCTTATTCTTTGAGCATCCTTTCCAAGCCCTTGTCTGGGTTGTATCCATATCTCTTCATTATATGGGCCACTTTTAAATTGCTAGGAAGTCTTTCCATATTTTCAAATGCCTTCTTCAGCCGCATCCATTTAAGGTATGGTAGACGGTTCGCTGATTCGAATGTAGTCTTTAGCTTGAACCATGATCAACTTGTCGCCTACCATGAATTTGATTTTTCGGTGAAGCGTTAAAGAAACTGCCCTAGCACCGTGAATCCAAGGTCTACTCAATCTTCCCCTTGGATTCTTTTTTCCTTTTCCTCTTCCGTTTCTTTATTTTTTCCTTTGTTTTTAGGAGCATTATCTTGTAGCTCCTTGGATGAATAAATTTTTTTTATCGTCCTGCCCCAATGCTGGCTATATTGGAGATATCTTCATTGATGGACAATTCTTTTGTGCATATCCACAGTACAACTTTATCCGATGTATAAGCGCAAAGGTGTTATTGCTCTTTCCCTGACATTATCAATTTGGGTATCGACATTTACTTCTTTCTTATTGTTTCCTTGTCCGAAATTGAAGGCCTTAGTTTTTTCCTTACGGGGCTGTATCAATTGAGCTTATTTTTCCAACAGTCTTTGCATGTCCGGGGAAATGGTCCCCTCCTCACTGTCTGACTAAATCCATTCGCCTTCGGCTTTCAGATCCCACAGAGAGTTTTCAATCACAGACATGACTGTTTATATGGTCTATATTTGGGTGTAGATTTTATTCAATTATTTTGGAATGAGAGAGAAAAAAATGAGAAGCATATGAATATTATGAAAAATGCCTCATTGTATTGATGAAAAGATAAATATATACAGAGTCCCTTTAATCAAAAGATCTCGTGGCCACGGGCAGAGACCGCGAGAGATGCATCGGAAGCTTTTGATTATTATTTTTTATTTCTTTTAACCAAAAGATGCACAAAATGGGGAGCCCTAGTTAGATGGCCTTCTCTACCCAAGCTCACTATTCTGGTTGTGATAGAGGCTTGATGTTTATGTTTGGGTCGGGAGCATCTAAAGTAATCCACCCGACATTCAATAATTCTTGAACCCTATATTTCAGGTTGACGCAATTCTCCACGGAATTCCCAGGAGCACCTGAGTGGTAATCACATTTTTCGTTGAGTTTGTACCAACCGGGGTAAGGTGGATCTTTCTTCTTTGGGGAGATATGTGTTAAGAGCTTGGCCTGTAAAAGCCTTGGCAGCAAACTCCCATAAGAGATTGGGATGGGAGTGAATTTCTTCTCTTGTCTGCGTGACTGTCCGGCTGATGGCAAAGAGGAAGAAAGAGTAGCAAAGTTCATGGCATTTACACTTCCCTCCTTTTTCTTGCCAAAGGGCTTCTTGAATGATGCATGGGATTTCTTAAACTTGGGAGGGAATCGAGTATTTTCAACATGGGTTACCTCCTTTACATCAAATTTGTATTCCTCTAATGCCCTTAATCTCTCCTCTAAGGCAAAAATTCGTTGCTCAGAGACTTCATTGTGGAAGCATTGTTGGTACATTAACTCTGTCAGTTGCGCCATTTGTTCTTTTATGGCATTAAGCTCGGCGGTGAGCATACGATTCTACTCCTCTAATTGCTCCATCCTCTTAGATTTTGTGCATGAGTGGGGACAGGAAGAAGACCAGCCACTTTCTAAATGATCAGTGTGAAATAGATATGCCTTAGACAATAGCTTTGGTATCTTCTCAAAAGCCTATGTTTTAAGGGTACCATACCCACCTTAGTGTGCTAACTTCCCTTTTTTCAAAGGTTGCCAACATACCTTAGCGCACTTATCTCTTCTAGGAAGGTGATAAACGCACTTGGGTCTCTTTCACTATTGTCTAAGGATATCTAATGCATCCTAGAATGAATGTGCTTTATGCATGCACTACAAAAATATTTTTTATGACAGCAGATATTGAAAGTGGAATAACTTTTGACTGGGTTGTCCGATTTGTCCGAAGGGGATTTGGCCCAGTAATTTTCCCAAGAAACGCTCCTAAGACCCATTTTTTGGACGTTTATTAAAATGATGTGTATGCATACTTTTCTTAGTGCATTTATTTTCTCTCTTAGTTTTACCACTTATTGGATGATGTGGTATGAATGATACGACTTTGCCAAGAATCTTTTTACTGTAAAAAGGAATTTTTATGGCTTTCAATCGTTTTTATATTTTTTATGACCCTTTATCTCTTCTGTCGGTCAACGTAACTACTTAGCTTACAAAGAACCTGAAACCAGGCTAGCTTAACTGAAGATTGTCCGAGATAAAGTGGTTTATCTTATCACTTTTTATGATTTTTAGGGTTTTTCACTATTTTTGTTGTATGATTACCCTATGCTAATGCATCAAGACAAATGCAGCAAACGAATGCACACACAATTCATACATCCACGAGTAGAGCCACGCTTATTTAATCACGAGGTGGGGTTTTCCTGCAGAAACGTGCTTGGTTTAGGTGGTTCTAAACTGTTCTCACCAAGGCCAAAGGTCCCCAAGGTGCCCCCATTATAGGGACCTCTCAATCTCTCAGTCCTTGGGTCATGCACGGAACTCCGTGTCGACATCCTTAGACCAAAAGAAGAGAGTTATCACCTTGAGTTGGTGGTTTCCGACAACGGTTGTAGCCCCGTGTGCCAACAAGTCGGTCGTATCTGCCACCCACTCCCTATAGGTATTCACTCTTGGCCCCGGGTATAGAGGGACTGTTGTGTGCAAGGGTTTTTGTGTGCAATTTTATTTCAGACAATTTGCAGAAAATAATCATACAACAATTATTAAAGCCATACAATAAAAATACGGAAGAGGGTAAAGGCGTAATTTCAAATCTTTGCTTAGTTTGAATTTATCTGTCACTAAATGGGATCAACTCTCTAGCTTCCCCAGTGGAGTCGCCATTTGTCGCCGCCGTCCGTTCCGATGTCCAGGGACATCTCGAACATTTATGCGAGCGGTCGCGAAAAGATGGTTTAGACTCGCGTTTTTTTTTGTTTAAAATATGTTCATTGCTTCCGAGGTGCTCAACAACTGAACTATCCTCTAATAAAAGCAAGGTTTTCGAAAATGGGTTCTTTTGGAGTCGCCACCAATGTTTTGACCGTAAACATTGGAAAAGGATAAAAAGGCGTTGATTTTAATAAAATCCAAACTTGGCCATTATAACCAGAGTTAGGTAAGGGAGTTAGTTACGTGTGGGGAAGGTGTTAGCACCCCACAACGCCCCTTTCGGGTTCCCTATGACGGATTAATTCATTTAAGTAAAGATTACGAGAAATTACGCGATTACCCTATTTTATTACATAATGTTAAAAATTGCTATCTACGTGATTTTAGTTTACATTGCATACAGAAAGTAATAAATAAAGCGGTAAAAGAGAGAAGAATTGAGTAGAACCTCCACAACAAGCTTTATATTGCGAATATTTAATCGTGAGGATGCGTTTTGGCAATCCTTCGCTCTACAAAGACTCTCCTCTCCGAATACAAGATCGACTCGACTAACTTTTTACAGAAGAATCGAATGCTGGAATATGATTCCTTAACTGATTGTTACCTTATAAAGGCAATCAGAGAGTTCATTCGAAGAGGGAAGAGAATAGACAAGTACTGGGAGTTGTCTGGTGTGTGAAACAGTGGCAAATGAGCCTCCTATTTATAGTTTTTTCGCTGCCCGCACGTTTGGGACGCCCTCTGGGTTGGGACGGCCGTCTGGGTTGGGACGACCGTCCCAACTGCCTCTTTTACAAAGGCTAAGACCACCTGAAACCTGGGACTGGCAGTCCCACTTGGGACGGCCGTCCCACTTGGCCAGGGAAGGTTGGGACGGTCGTCTCGACCTTGGGACGGCCGTCTTGACTTGTTTTGGCTAGCCTTTGTGTTCTGGGACCCCCGGGAAGCTTTCCTTTCTTTATTCGGACGTCATTTGATGCCGATAAACGCCCGTTAAAGCTTTATCTTCATATAGGAAGTCTTCTTGGCCTTTATTGAGATGTCAGGCGAGCTTTGTCTTTGTTGTAGGGAGTCTCTTTAGCCTTTATTGACAGACCGGGCAAAATTAGGGGTCTACAACTGCCCCCCCTTCACCTACCTGACTAATTTGTTGGCTTAACATGCCGACAAAATTAGTTGGTAGGGGAAGGAGTTAACCCTTTTGCCCGGTTATCCTTCAGACACTTCTTTGTTGATCCTCCGAATGATAAATATTTTTTATAGGTACCAACCCCTATCTGGTTTGAGCCTTTCTTTATAAGGCTCTGGTGAGTACTTACCCTCACCCGGTACGAGTCTGCATTTCGCTAGACTCTTGTGGGTACCTACCCCCACTAGGTATAAACCTTGTTTTACAAGGCTTTGGTGAGTACCTACCCTCACCCGGTATGAGTTCGCCTTTTGCTAAACTCTTGTGGGTACTTACTTCCGAGGTGCTCAACACTGAACTATCCTCTAATAGAAGTAAGGTCTTTGCAACCCGCTTTTGTAATGCTTAGGTGAGTATTTTACTCCACCTAATGCATTCTGCTAAGTTTTGATGAGTACCTACCCTCATCCGATACAAACCTTATTTTATAAGGCTCTGGTGGGTACCTACCCCCACCTGGAACGAATCTGCATTTTTGCTAGATTCTGATGAGTACCTACCCTCATCTGGTATAAACCTTATTTTGTAAGGCTCTGGTGGGTACCTACCCCCACCTGGTACGAATATGCATTTTTTGCTAGATTCTGATGAGTACCTACCCTCATCCGGTATAAACCTTATTTTATAAGGCTTTGGTGGGTACCTACCCCCACCTGGTACGAATCTGCATTTTTGCTAGATTCTGATGAGTACCTACCCTCATCCGGTATAAACCTTATCTTATAAAGCTTTGGTGGGTACCTACCCCCACCTGGTACGAATCTGCATTTTTGCTAGATTCTGATGAGTACCTACCCTCATCTGGTATAAACCTTATTTTATAAGGCTTTGGTGGGTACCTACCCCCACCTGGTACGAACCCCGTTCTGCAAGGCTCTGATGGGTACCTACCCCCACCTGGTCCAAACCCCGTTCTGCAAGGCTCTGATGGGTACCAACCCCCACCTGGTCCGAACCCCGTTCTACAAGGCTCTGATGGGTACCAACCCCCACCTGGTCCGAACCACGTTCCGAAAGGCTCGATGGGTACCAACCCCCACCCGGTCCGAACCCCGTTCGCAAGGCTCGATGGGTACCTACCCCCACCCGGTCCGAACCCCATTCTCGCAAGGCTCTAATGGGTACCAACCCCCACCCGGTCCGAACCCCGTTCCGCAAGGCTCGATGGGTACCTACCCCCACCCGGTCCGAACCCCGTTCCGCAAGGCTCGATGGGTACCAACCCCCACCCGGTCCGAATCCCGTTCCGCAAGGCTCGATGGGTACCAATTCCCACCTGGTCCGAACCCCGTTCTGCAAGGCTCGATGGGTACCAACCCCCACCCGGTCCGAACCCCGTTCCGCAAGGCTCGATGGGTACCTACCCCCACCTGGTTTGAACCCCGTTCGCAAGGATCTGATGGGTACCAACCCCGAGCTGGTCCGAACCCCGTTCTGCAAGCCTCTGATGGGTACCAACCCCCACCTGGTCCGAACCCCGTTCTGCAAGGCTCTGATGGGTACCAACCCCCACCTGGTCCGAACCCCGTTCTGCAAGGCTCTGATGGGTACCTACCCCCACCCGGTACGAACCCCGTTCTGCAAGGCTCTGATGGGTATGAAAGATTAAGCACTTTATGGTCTAAAACAATTTTTCTAATATCAAAAGAATTTTCTAGAGGACAAATTGATTCTACCTTGTTTATTAAAACAGTAGGAGAACATATTCTGTTAGTCCAAGTGTATGTTGATGATATTATCTTTGGTTCAACTGATAACTCTTTGTGTGAGGGATTTGCAAGTATAATGCAAGGTGACCCCAAATCTTGTCCGGCCTCAAAATAAAGAGCAGAAGACTTCCGATTCGAAGATGGGCAAGGCCTAAAAGGTCCCTAGGATAGATCAATAGGCCCCATATTAGAGTAGGAAGTTTTTTTGTACAGAAAAAAATAAGAAATTCCACCTAGAAGGCCGAGACCACCGTCTCGCCATCGGTAAAGGGCGAGACCATCGTCTCATTTGGTGAGACGGCTTTCTCGCCATTTGCCAAGGGCGATACCACTGTCCTGTTTGGCGAGATGACGGTCTCGACCTTGTCAGGCGAGACGGTGGTCCCGACTTGACAGACGCGAATTCCTATAAAAGGGGGGCACGACCCCCTCCTTTTCACAACATTCTTCAACTTTTCCTTGTACAACTTTCTCAAATTCTTCTCCTAGGATCCCTCCGAAGCATTTCTGGAGTTTCTTAGTATTCTTAGAGAGTGTTCTATAGCGTTGCGAGGAAGAGCGACCAACATTGTAGAGCGGGGGGATTGCCAAAAAGCATCCTTTACCAAGAATATTAAACATAAAATCTTGCTTGGAAGGTTCCTACACTTTCTCTCTTCTTTTATCGCTTTTTATAATATCTATCTGTGCATTAGCTATTAGGGCCATGTAGTCAACATTTTAAATTCCGCAAATAAATAAAGGGTAAAAGCGTAATTTTAGAGTTTTTATTTATGAAATAAACGGTCTATCATAGGGAACCCGAAAGGGGCATCGTAGGGAAGCTAATACCTTCCCTACACGTAACTAACTCCCTTACCCAACTCTGGTTATAATGGCCAAAGTTGGTTTTTTAAAACCAATGCCTTCTTTTTCTTCCTTTTCCAATGTTTCCGGATAAAACATTGGTGGCGACTCCAAAACCCTTTTTCAAAAACCTCGCCTTTAGGTCCAACCCGGTTATCGGACAACCTAAAGGTGTTGTACCACACTCTTAAAATGCGAGTCGAAGTCGGAAACCATCGCGTTTCTCCGACCGCCTCTTTTGATGGCGGTGACAGTCCATGATGGGAACCTTCATCCTTGGCCTTCAAATTAAGCAACTAAAAGATGGCACTTTTGTGTCTCAAACAAAATACTGCAAGGAGATTCTCAAGAAATTTGGAATGGACACTGCAAAAGAAGCCAACACACCAATGGGAACGTCCTGCTATTTGGATAAGGACAAATCAGGTTTGGAAATTAATCAATCAATGTATAGAGGTATGATAGGCTCACTATTATACTTAACTGCAAGTAGACTTGATATTAAGCATTTTTTTTGTGTGTGCTAGATTTCAAGCATGTCCAAAAGAATCTCATTTAACTACAGTAAAACGAATTTTAAAATATCTAAAAGGAACTACAGGATTTGGATTATGGTATCGATCTGAAGCTTCTCCTAGCTTATTAGGTTATTTTGATGCTGATTATGGAGGTTGTAAAATAGATAAAAAAAAGAACTAGTGGGACATGTCATCTACTAGGATCATCATTAGTATCTTGGCATTCTAAGAAACAAACATGTGTTGCTTTATCTATAAATGAGGCTGAATATATTGCAGCTGGAAATTGTTGTGCTCAAATTCTTTGGATGAAGCAACAACTAGACAATTATAATATTTTTCTGAATAACATTCCTTTGATGTGTGATTATACAAGCGCAATTAATCTGACTAAGAATCCTGTTATGCACTCTAGAACTAAGCATATAGAGATTAGACATCATTTCTTAAGAGATCATGTTAGTAAAGGTAATTTTAAAATTGAATATGTTGATACTAAGCATCAATTAGCAGATATTTTTACTAAACCTCTTCCCAAATATAGATTTTATGAACTTAGGAGAGATTCAGGGATATTAGAAATATCTTATCTTTGAAATTTTTTCATGAAATGATATCTTGCTGGAATAATCAATTATCCAAGGCTATAATCGATTATTTTGTACCTCATTGACCGTCAATTTTTCATGCCTCTCTGGAATAATCGATTCTTTGGGCTGATAATCAATTATCTATAATTCAATGTGCGAATGTAGTAAATTTTCTCTGGGATAATCAATTATCTCAGGTGATAATCGATTATCCATGTATATTTCTGGGCATGAATGAGGAAACAATCGATTATCATGAAGTGATAATCGATTATTCTGCATCGTTGGAGACAAAATAGCCATTGGTAACAACTCTTCTTGCTTTAAAACTTGAGAATATAGCCATTGGAGGTATTCCCTATATATAGAAGAACTCATAAACGAATCAAGTCACCTCCAAGCTTCTCTTTGTAGACCCCAATACTTGTCCGGTCTCATAATAAAGACCAGAAGACCTCCTTTTCGAAGATGGATGAAGCCTAAGAAGCCATTAGGAGAGACTATTAGGCCCCATACTAGGATAGAAAGGATTTTCTGCATTAAAATAAGGATTTTTGCCTTCAGGGATCGAGACCGCCGTCTCGCTTTTCGGGACCACCATCTCGCCATTCTTGCAAGTCGAGACGGCCGTCTCGCCACTTGCGAATGGCGAGACCGCCCTCCCATTTGGCGAGAAGGCCGTCTCGTTTCTGGAAAAGTCGATACCGCCGTCTCGACCTTGTCAGACTAGACGGTCGTCTCGACCTGACAGGCACGAATCCATATAAATAGTGAGCGTTCCCCCCCTCATTTCACACAGTTCTTCCACTTTCCCTTCTACAACTTCTTCAAATTCTCTTCCTAGAACCCCTCCGAAGCATTTTCAGAGTTTCTGAGAGTTTCTTAGAGATTTTTATAGCGTTTCCGAGAGTTTTTTGACATTGTAAAGAGAGAAGGGCTGCCAAAACGCACCCTAACTTTCAAGAAATTAATTAAAGAGCTTGCTTCGGAGGTTTCTTCATTCTCTCCATCTCTTTATTGCCTTTAATTTTATGATTAAATTGCGTAATAGATATTAGGGCCATGTAGTCATTATTTTAATTGCGCAAATAAAAGGGTAAAAGCGTCTTTTCACCAGCTTATTTATTAAATAGCTGGCCTATCATAGGGAACCCGAAAGGGACGTCGTAAGGGAACTAACACTTCCCTTACACATAACTAACTCCCTTACCTAAACTCTGGTTTTAACGACTAAAGTTGGTTTTTGAAAACCAACGCCTTTTTACTCCTTTTTCGATGTTTCCGGTAAAAACATCGGTGGCGACTCCATAAGAACCCTTCAAAATTAGTTCTTGGGTTAGCCCGGTTATCGGACAATCCAAGAACACCTTTTCGAAAACCTCGCCCCTAGGTTCAGCCCGGTTATCGGACAACCTAAAGGTGTTGTAACTACACCCATAAAAACATGAAAATTGGAAAGTCACAACCATCGCGTCGCTCCAATCGCCTCTTTTTGACGGCGACGACAGATGGCGACTCCACTGGGGAAGCCTAGAGAATTGATCCCATTTAGTGATGGGCCAATTTAAATAAATAAACCAAGAAATTACGCTTTTACCCTACCTTGTATTATAATATGTTTTAATGCTTGACTTTAATAACTGTTGTTTGTTTATGTTTACGCAATTGTTTGAAATAAAAACTATACACAAACCCTTGCACACAACAGTTCCCTCTATACCCGGGGGCAAGTGAGAAATCCATAGGGAGTGGGTGGCAGGTATGGTTCGCTATAGTGATGGCCTTGAGCCCACCAGTGTGATCGGAAACCACCACTCAAGGTGATAACTTCCTATTTTGGCACAAAGACTGACTATGGCCTTAGTGCTAAGCATGGTCGGAAGGCTGGAGAGTGGGGACCCTATAATGGGGGCACCTTGGGGGCCTTAGCCTTGGTGAGAATAGTTAGAACCTACCTTCGCCAATGCACTTTTCTGCAGGAAAACCCTACCTCGTGATTAAAACGACTTCTTGCCTGTTCGCGGATGATTGAATTGTGTGCACATTTGCTTGTTGCATTTGTTTGTTGCATAGCATAACCAAACAACAGAAGAAAATATCACACAAAAAAAACATTTTTACAATAAACACCCTTATCTCGGACAGTCTGGCTTTTAGCTAGTCTGGTTTCAGGTTCTTTGTAAGTTAAGTAGCCACGCAGTCTGACAGAAGAGATAAGGGACGCTAAACATTATTCTTTCGCATAAAGCCATTTTTATCTCGGACAGTCTGCCTTTTAGCTAGCCTGATTTCAGGTTCTTTGTAAGCTAAGTAGTCATGCAGTCCGACAGAAGAGATAAGGGCTATAAAAAAACAATAACAAAATAAAAATCAAATAAAAATCCAAGTCAAAACTAGAAAATAAATAAGATAATCTTTGACAAAGTCAAATCATTCATATTACATCATATCATGAGTGGAGAAAAACCAAGAGAGAAAATAAAAAGAGAGAGCACATTTGGCATCATCCAAACAGAATCTCTCATACATAAACACATTCATATTAGTCCTACACTCAACATGCATTAATAAACTTCTTTTGGGCATTCTAGAAAGTGGTTGGTCCTCTCCCCATCCGAACTCGTGCACAGAAAGCCAGAGCAATGGAGAATTTGGAAGAGCAAAACCATAAGCTCACTGCAGAGGTTAATACCCTCCGCAAACAAATGGCTCAATTAATGGAGGTCATACGCCAAGGGCAAAACAAGGGTGAAACCCAAGCAAAGAACACCTCTCGCCATGAAGAGGAGGAAGAAGAGGAAGTCTTCTACGATGAAAAGGATGCTAGGACTGTACGCATCCTCACGCCGGAGGTTTCTAAGTAGCAGATATTCACCCTAGAGGAAAGGCTGAAGGCGGTGGAGGGGCACAACTTTGACGTCAAGGAGGTGGCGGACATGTGCCTGGTGAAGAACATCCATTTCCCTCCCAAGTTCAAAGTCCCGAACTTCCCCAAGTACGCCGGGCTGACCTGCCCCAAGAACCATCTTACGATGTATTGTCGTAAGATGGCCGCACACACTGAAAATGAAAAACTCCTGATCCACTGCTTCCAGGAGAGTCTGGCCGACACAACTCTCAACTGGTACATGCAATTAGAAAGAGGGAAGGTCCAAAACTAGAAACAGTTGGCTGACGCTTTCCTTCATCGTTACCGATACAATATCGATCTGACCCCTGACAGGTCAGATCTCAAGACCCTAAGCAAAAGGGACGACGAATCCTTCAAAGCGTATGCCTAAAGGTGGAGGGAAATGGCCGCCCAAATAGAGCCTCCACTAACAGATAAGGAGACAGTGGCTATGTTCATAGATTCACTGACTGGAGCGTACTACGATAAGGCAATAGCCAGTACCTCCAATCTTTTTTCGGACATAGTCAATGTAGGAGAAAGAGTGGAGCAGGGGCTGAGGAGTGGGAAAATAACGTGACCTTCTTCTTCCAGTACTTCATTCAAGAAACCCTTCAAAAAGAAGGAGGAGGTCGTACACGCCATTAATTTCGCAACCCCTTCCTCCACCTCTCAGACAGAGAGGCAGCCACGGAGAAAGGAGAGGAAGTTCACCCCTATCCCCACCTCATACGCAAAGCTGTTGCCCCAGTTATTATAGGACAATCTTCTGGCGTGTGTTCCTCCCAAGAAAATGGAGCCTCCCTACCCCGAGTGGTACAAGCCCAACGAAAAATGTAGCTATATGCACCTGGGCATTCAACGGACAATTGTTTGACCTTAAAATATAAGGTCTAAGAACTAATTGATGCCGGTTGGATAACCTTTGATGCCTTTGCTTCTGATGTCGACGCCAAACCTCTGTCTAAGCCAGAGTAGCAGAGAGGGAGGACAGGGAGGATCAGCCCCTAGGGTGCTCTTTTTTATATATAGCTTTTTCTTGTATCTCCTGCGGTCCCCGCCCGTGGCCGCATGAACTCTGATTATACGCTTTTTTTTAATACATGAGACAACTGGACGCCAATTTCCTAGTAGTGTCCAAATACCCGGAGTGGTTGGCCAACATAGTACCTATCATAAAAAAGAACGGGAAAGTCAGGATATGCGTGGATTATAGGGACCTCAATCGAGCAAGTCCAAAGGATGACTTTCCCCTACCACATATAGACACACTAGTAGACCACACCGCTACCAACACACTTTACTCCTTCATGGATGGGTATGCGGGGTACAATCAAATTAAATTGGCCGTCGAGGACAGAGAAAAAACCTCTTTCATCACACCATGGGGCACGTTCTGCTACCGTGTAATGCCTTTTGGACTCAAGAACACAGGGGCTACCTATCGAAGGGCTATGGTCACACTGTTCCATGACATGATCCACAAGGAAATAGAGGTGTATGTGGATGACATGATCGCCAAGTCCAGAAATGAGATGGACCACATTTAATATCTCAAGAGGCTTTTCGATTGGCTCCGGAAATATCAACTCAAACTAAACCCAGCAAAATGTACTTTCGGAGTACGATCAGGAAAACTATTGGGGTTCATTGTCAGCAAAAGAGGAATAGAAGTGGACCCTAACAAAACCAAAGCGATTTTGGAAATGCCCCCGCCAAGCACAGAAAAGGGGGTCAGAGGATTTCCGAGCCGAATTAACTATATTACCCGTTTCATCGCACAGTTGACGGATAAATGTACACCCATCTTTAAACTGTTGCCCAGAAATCAACCAACAATGTGGAATGAAGAATGCCAACAAGCATTCGATAAAATCAAAACATGCTTAACTAATCTGCCAGTATTGGTACCACCCATTGAAGGCAGACCTCTGATCCTATATTTGTCAATACTCGAAGAGTCCATGGGATGTGTGCTCGGTCAACAAGATGAAACTGGGAAGAAGGAGCGAGCCATCTATTATCTCAGCAAAAAATTCCTAGACTATGAGACCCGTTATACACCATTTGAAAAGACCTGTTGCGCATTGGTGTGGGTCACTCAGCGTCTCCGACAATATATGGCTCGGCATACGACATGGCTGGTCTCCAAAATGGACCTAATCAAGTACCTCTTCGAGAAGCCCATACTGACCGGAAGAATAGCTAGGTGGCAAGTGCTCCTCTCAGAGTTCGACATCATTCATGTCACCCAGAAAGCTATTAAAGGTAGCCCCCTAGCGGACTATCTAGCCCATGGATCAACGGACGAGTATCAGTCCTTACAGGACGACTTTCCTGATGAACATATCATGCACATCGAACACAAAGAGACCAAAGAAGAGGCATGGACCATGTTCTTCGACGGGGCCTCAAACATGCTTGGACACGGGATAGGAGCTGTTTTGATATCCCCTGAAAAGAAACACATCCCCATAACGGCCAGGCTAAATTTTGACTGTACCAATAACATGGCCGAATACGAAGCATGTGCACTAGGAATCCAAGCAGCTCTAGAGCATGGGGTTACTAAACTCAAAGTCTTCGGTGATTCATCCCTTGCCATCTATCAACTTAAAGGTGAATGGGAAACCCGAAACTCCAAATTAATCCCATATCTAGAGAACATCCGTGATTTAGTCTCAAGAATGGAAAGTGTCGCCTTCCAGTATATTCCTCGGGAAGACAATCAATTTGTTGATGCCCTCGCCACTATATCATCCATGTTTTCTTTGGGTCAAGAGCATGAGATGCCAATCATCCAAATTAAGCTGCATGACAAACAAGATTTTTGTATGGCAGTAAATGGCGAGCACGACCAAAATCCCTAGTATCATCACATCAAACAATATCTCATGAGGGGCGAATATCCCGAAAGAATCAATAACAATGATAAACGAACCATTCATAAAAGGGCAGTAGGGTTCACGTTGATTAAAGGAACCCTCTACAAAAAGAGTCTCGATTCCACTCTCTTAAGGTGTGTGGACTAAAAAGAAGCCCAAACCTTGATAAGAGAAATCCACAAAGGAAATTTTGGGACCCACACACCTGGGCATGTCATGGCAAAGAAGATCTTAAGGGTAGGGTATTTTTTGTTCACAATGGAAGCCGATTGTCACCAATATGCTAAAAAGTGTCACAAGTACCAAATCTATGCCGATAACATTCACGTGTCGCCCGCACCTCTCAATACCCTGGTTACACCATGGCCATTCTCTATGTGGGGCATGGATGTCATCGAACCCATCGAGCCTAAAGCATCTAATGGTCATCGTTTTATCTTGGTGGCCATTGACTATTTCACCAAATGGGTTGAGGCAGCATCGTATGCGCATGTGACTCGGAAAGTGGTAACCACCTTCATCAAGAAAAATATTATATGTCGGTACGACATCCCTCATAGGCTCATTACTAATAATGGGACCAACCTCAATAATAAGATGATGGAGGAACTATGTCAAGACTTCAAAATTCAACACCACAATTCTTCCCCGTACCGACCAAAGATGAACGGTGCAGTAGAGGCAGCCAATAAAAACATTAAGAAAATCATCCAGAAGATGGTAGTAACCTACAAAGATTGGCACGAAATGTTACTCTTCGCCTTACACGGCTACCGAACTTCAGTACGAACCTCTACAGGGGCTACTCCATTTTCCCTCGTATACGGTATAGAGGTTGTACTACCAGTAGAGGTCGAAATACCCTCCCTGCGAGTTGTTATGGAAGCAAAATTAACAGAAGCTGAATGGGTCCAAAGCTAGTACGATCAACTGAACCTAATCGAAGAAAAATGGTTGGACGCCATATGCCGGGGGAAAGTTTATCAAAAGAAGATCAAGAAAGCCTATGACAAGAAAATCAATCCCCGCATCTTCGGAGAAGGGGATCTGGTAATAAAGAAACTACTTCCAGCCCAGAAAGACAAAATCGGGAAATGGACAACAAACTATGAAGGACCCTTTGTGGTCAAGCAAGCCTTCTCAAGAGGAGCCCTTATCCTCACCAACATGGACGGAGAAGAGCTTCGACACCCAATTAACTCAGATTCGGTAAAAAAATACTACGCTTGAAGACATTGCTCATGACCCGTCAGGATGAAAACTCGCAAAGAGCGTCCTGGGCAAAAGATAGGGTCCACATTCCTCGCTAGGATACGTCCTAGAAAAAAATTAGAGGTTTAAAAAAACACAAAAAAACAAAAAAGAGGAGAAAAAAGCAATGATTACCTTAGCCAAAAACCGCAAAGGCGACTAAGGTAATACCTTCACAAAAGCAAGCAGACTTCGCATGATCTTCACTCTGAGCTCGAGCATCTCAATTGAAGTGACCAGGAAAAACAGAGAAACATAAATCACGGGCATGATTGTTATATCCTATACATCTTAGCCAACCTTGGGCAGCCCTGCTTATAAATTCCTTTGTAAATCCTCCTGTAAAAATAAACCATTCGTTTATATCAATAAAAATTGTCTTCTTTTCTCTTTATCTACTTGCAAGAATGCCTCTGTATTAACGAAACATGAGCATGCATAAAACAAGCATTATGAGAAAGCATAAGAAAGAAAAAGAAAACAAGATCAAAATAATCAGCGCCTGCTAGGACAGTCTCAGGCAAAAATAAGGCAGCCTGCCAGATCGAAAACCCGCAAATGGCGATCTAGGCAAAAATTTAAGGCCTTCATAAAAAATAAAAAGCCTGCTAAGACGTCCTAGACAAAAATTAAGGCAAGTCCGCTAGATCGAAAACCCGCAAAAGGCGGTCTAGGCAAAAGATAGGGCCAAAACAAAAAATTCATAAGAACATTCACGGGAAAAACAACAAAGAAAGTACTAGTCACTTTCTAGATGTCCCCAACTAAAATAGATTGCATCAAGAACATCCACGCACAAGTAGTTGCACAAAAATGACTTTGTCAAAATCAAAACAAACAAATATACTTCAGACAAATAAAAGACCAAAAAGCATTCAGTTTTGTGCTTGCATCCGAAAATAGCAAGCACTCAGAAGTATCCCGGTAAGACTTCACTGACTTTATCAAAAATATGCATTAACCAAGAGTTTCTTCGACAACCAAGCAAGAGTCGAATAACAAAAAGACTACCCGACAACAAGCAGAGTCAGATGACCACCACCAAAGGATCAAAATCAAAGAATCCCTAGCAACAAATAAGCTAGATGAACACCAACAGAATCCCCGACACAGACCGGACGACCATTCCCAGAAAAGACAAAGACAAGAGAACACATCTCAAACTCGGCGCATGAACTAGAGCAGTAAGCTGCCACCACAGCCAAAGGGTCAGCTACCTCAAGAAGGATCATCCAGAGGCACTTCACCAGATTGGGGTGTGTACTCATTAGGCCTTACAAAAGGGGGCTTACCAGACGGGGGTTCATACTCGTCAAACACCAGATGGGGGTGTGTACTCATCAGGCCTTACAAAAGGGGGCTTACCAGATGGGGGTTCATACTCGTCAAACCAAATGGGGGTTCATACTCATCAGCCGAAGGGAACAACTACCGACAGAAGGAGCATCCTGGAGGCGCACAACGCACTTTTCCCCAGAAGATCAACCGCCGCAAAGACGGGACGTCTGAAGGGTAATCGAGCAAGAGGGTCAACTCCTTTACCCTCCAGTCAATCTTCTTGGCACGACAGGCCAACAGTTGACTGATCGGGTAAAGGGGGGGCAACTGTAGACCTCGAATCTTGTCCGGTCTCATAATAAAGACCAGAAGACCTCCTTTTCGAAGATGGATGAAGCCTAAGAAGCCATTAGGAGAGACTATTAGGCCCCATACTAGGATAGGAAGGATTTTCTGCATTAAAATAAGGATTTTCGCCTTTAGGGATCGAGACTGCCGTCTCGCTTTTCGGGACCGCCGTCTCGCTTTTCGGGACCACCGTCTCGCTTTTTGGGACTGCCGTCTCGCCATTCCTGCAAGTCGAGACCGCCGTCTCGTTTGGCGAGATGGCCGTCTCGCCACTTGCAAATGGCGAGACTGCCCTCCCGTTTGGCGAGAAGGCCGTCTTGTTTCTAGAAAAGTCAATACCACCATCTCGCCAAATGAGACGGCGGTCTCGCCACTTTTGCAAGGCGAGACGGCCGTCTCGACCTGACAGGCGTGAATCCCTATAAATAGTGAGCACTCCCCCCTCATTTCACACAGTTCTTCTTCCACTTTCCCTTCTACAACTTCTTCAAATTCTCTTCCTAGAATCCCTCCGAAGCATATCCGGAGTTTCTAAGAGTTTCTTAGAGATTTTTATAGCGTTTCCGAGAGTTTTCCGGTGTTGTAAAGAGCGAAGGGCTGCCAAAACGCACCCTAACTTTCAAGAAATTAATTAAAGAGCTTGCTTCGGAGGTTTCTTCATTCTCTCCCTCTATTTATTGTCTTTACTTTTATGATTAAATTGCATAATAGATATTAGGGCCATGTAGTCATTATTTTAATTCCGCAAATAAAAGGGTAAAAGCGTCTTTTCACAAGCTTATTTATTAAATAGCTAGCCTATCATAGGAAACCCGAAAGGGGCGTCGTAAGGGAACTAACACTTCCCTTACACGTAACTAACTCCCTTACCTAAACTCTGGTTTTAACGACCAAAGTTGGTTTTCGAAAACCAATGCCTGTTTACTCCTTTTTTTATGTTTCCGGTAAAAACATCGGTGGTGACTCCATAAGAACCCTTCAAAATTAGTTCTTGGGTTAGCCCGGTTATCGGACAATCCAAGAACACCTTTTCGAAAACCTCGCCCCTAGGTTCAGTCTGGTTATCGGACAACCTAAAGGCGTTGTAACCACACCAATAAAAATACAAAAATTGGAAAGTCGGAACCATTGCGTCGCTCCGACCGCCTCGTTTTGATGGTGGCGACACTCTTCCAAGTGTTTAGCATTGGTTCTAAGCTTATTCTTGCCTATTGTCTCTCTCAAGCTTTTGCTTCACTTAAAATTCCAAATCTTTCCATCTTCAAGATTCCCTTTATTCCTAAATGGCTTCATCATCTAGAAGAAAGATCCCTACAAGGAGAAGATCTGCTCCTACCTCTCATCCCCGCCCAAATTCTATTAAAGGGTGGATTTCAGACGAAGAAGGGAGACACGAGTTTCTAAATTTTTGGAAGGAGAGGAGTATCATATCTCCAAAATTTCTGATAGGAGATAACTTCATCGATCGGGGATTCAACTTCCCTAATCTTCTTGAAACTCAAGGCATTCTTCCTTTCATTGAAATGTAGGGTACGTATTATCCGGATTTAGTTCGGGTATTTTACTCTCGCTTTTAGTATTGAGATCACATTGCTACTTCTCGGGTTAAAGGAGTCACCATCATTCTTGATGATGACATATGGGAGAACGTAGCTCACTTTCCTATTTGCGATGATGTTGTTAATGTTCTAGCAGATCTTGATGACTTCAACTGCATTCTGGCATACCGCTCTTTTCTCCACAATCCTGCCATGGAGATCGGAAGATAGCTTCTTGCAGGACCTCTAAAGAAAGAGGAACATATGCTACGTCATCTTCTTGTCTGAATTCTCTGTCCTATAACCACCAATCATGCTCAGTATTCTATTGTTGATCTTCGTATCATTCATGCAATCATGAAAAATGAGCCAATTGATTGGCCTAGTCTTGTTACTTTGACTATGCTCAAAGCAAAGTGACATCCCACCTTTAAGATTTCTTATGCTCTTCTTATCTCCAGGATTCTGGAATACAAGGGTGTTAATGTTGAAGGAGAACAATGGGCCCAGAAATTAAATTCAAATCGGATGCTTGATGAAAATTTATCTCAACTGCAGATGGTAAATGTTAATGGAACATACTTTCATAAGGATGATGCACCCCATGCTTCTGATGTTGCTGCAAATTCTGATGATGAAGAGATGCATGCTGCTGACATTCCTGTTGCTAGAACTTCATCTGGTGCTCATGCTGAACCCCACTCCTCCATTGAGGATATCATTTTCAGTATGAACCAAAAAAGGCAAGATTTCTTCTCTATCTCTGCTGAACGTCATCAAGAAATTATAAATCACATTTCGGATGTAGATGAACGTATGTCAAATCTGGAAGGCAGATTTGATATGAAATTTAATAATGACTCGGACAGTGAAGAATTTTAGCATGTTTTTTAGGCTTAGAAATTTCTATTTATATGTTGTATTATTTTGCTCAACTTCAATAAAAATCTATTTTTATGCATATATTAAGGGGAAGCTTATCTTTTTTTATTATGATAAAATAGGGGGAGAAAATATTTAAAGCCTAGTATATTTAATATTTTATGTTGCATGGTATGATTAATATTTTATGATAGTTGTGACAGTAAAAATAGGTTATTATAAATGGCTTTAAAGCATATTTTAATCATCATCAAAAATGGGGAGATTGTTGAATATACAAGGATATGATGCCTGAAGATTTTGATGATGCTTTACAGTCAAAGGACTTCAAGATTAGAAGACTCATATATAGTTGTATCTACTTGTAATAACCATGTTTTATTATTATTGAGTCTGTTAGAATAGTGTCCAAGATAGCCAGCACATAATTCATCCACTGAAAGTTCATTTTTAACAAAACCACTCTATGATAATCGATTATCACCCAGGATAATCGATTATCCTGCTTGAAACATGTTTTAAAGAACTTACTAGAATAATCAATTATCTAGGTTGATAATGGATTATCCAGTTAATTTTGGTTGCTGAAAGTTTATGTGATAATCGATTATCTCAGTGGATAATCGATTATCCTGGTCCAAATTCATACTCTGCAAAAATTGTTATCACTTATGATAATCGATTATTTGCGTCTGTTACGATTTTGAAAATCGAATTTGGACCTATTTTTTATACATATATTTCCTATTTTCGAAAATCCTAATTCCCATACCCTAAATCTCTCTATTTAAGGTTCTCTATGGCTCTCTTAAACACATAACCTTTTTCATACAAAAGTTAAGAATTGTGATTGCTAGAGAACTTTGTGTAGGGAAGAAAAAGGGGATTTTGAAACCTAGTGTGGGCTAGAAGCGATAAGAATCACTGAGTGGGTTTCTTGGTGGATTGTGTGTTATACCGTCTCTAGGAAAAGCTGTTGTCATCCTTTGTGGATTCAAAGGAGGTGTTCATCTCTTGTGTGACTCAAGGTAGGTGTTTTCTAATTCTTATCTTTTGTAATTTGTAATCTGTTGTAAACTGTGATTATAGTGACTGCATTAATCCTCTTTTAGAGTGATTAACAATTGGACGTAGGGTCTTTTGATCCGAACCAGTATAAATCAACTGTGTAATCTTATTTCCCTTATCTCTTTAATTTACAAGCACTTTAATCGGTGAAGTTTTGGGAAAATTTTTAAAACTCTAATTTTTATAAGAAACCAATTCACCCCCCCCCCTCTTGGTTTTTGTCCCAAATGCAAACATTCCACTGCGCGATTCCAATAGAAGCATGTGAACTTACTGATTCAGTTACAAATTTTATTTTGGTTTGAACTAGTGTTTCACCTTTCTAATCAGTTACTTTATTTTTATCTCTTTTTACTGTCATATCTTACTGCATTATCACTCTTCCCTCTCATATGTTTCTTTCTCTCCACCGGAAAACCGAGAAAATAACATTCAATTAAGTGATCTAATCATAACCTAAATAATAAAAATATATTCGATATATATATATATATATATATATATATATATATATATATATATATACATTAGCAAGTATATCAACAAACTAGTACTGGTAGAATAGTAGTGGTCGAAACCTCTCTTCCCATGGAAGGGTGGAGATAGGAACAACACCTAAACCTAAGGCTAAGGCAAATGAGATAAGTGATGCACAGTACCCCAAGTCATCCTTCAAAAATACATCACTTACCTATTAAGATATTAATACTCAATCCTTCATATAGAAGCCACATATATAAGCAACAGTGTGTTGTGACCACTATTGAGTGAGAGAACCTGATACCAAGGAAATGTAGGAAGTTCTTGAGGTAACCCATGAACGAATAGCTGATGTTAAAAGAGCTAGGAAGCATACTCTCATAAGAGAATATGAATTGTTAAATATGAAATATGGAGAAAGTATTGCAGATGTGCAGAAGCGTTTCACTCATATCATCAATCATTTAATGGGACTTGGTAAGATTTTTTATTAGGAAGAATTGAATATCAAAGTATTAAAATGTCTTGACTGGTCTTGGCAACCTAAGGTAACATCTTTCTCAGAATCAAAAGATCTATTCACCATGACCACAACTTCTTTATTTGGAAAACTAAGAGAACATGAAATGGAAATTTTAAGGTTTAATGAGCAACAAATTTTTGAAAAGAAAGGCAAGAATATAGCTCTCAAAACAGAAGATAAAGAATCTGAAGAAGAAAGTGAGTATCTTGGTCTACTTGTCAAAAAGTTCAACAAATTTCTCAAGAAGAAGATCCAAGATAAATGTAGACCCCAAATCTTGCCCGACTCCCAATAAAGCCAGAGATAACCAATTTCGAAGATGGTCAAGATATTGTTAAGTACCTAGTAGCATTTTTTAGGTTCCATTTAAGATAGGAAGGGTTTTTAGAGGCAATCAAAATTGGAAAATCCACCGGAGACAACAGATGGTCGTCCAGGACAGTTAGACGGTCGTCCATGCCAACTTTAAGGCTATGGACGACCTTCCACTTAGCTTGGACGACCGTCCTTGGCAACTTTTGGCCATGGACGACTGCCCACTAAGTCCAGATGGCTGTCCACTTTTTCCTGGTGCGGTTCCCTATAAATAGGAGCCCACATTCCTCAAAATTTCACACCTTTTCACTCCTACCACTCTCTAGGAAGCCTTTTGGCACTTTTGAGTGACTCTTAGCATTATTCTGGAGTTTGAGTGAGCTTTATGATTTCTGTTTAAAGTAGAAATCGGTTAAGGAAGTCTCCTATTGAGACGTCTGGCCCTCTGTAGAGTGTGGGGACTGCCAAAAAGCGTCCTCAAGTTTCGAAGGGTTAATATAAAGCTTGCTTCGGAGGTTCCTTCCTTATTCTCTCTCTCTCTCTCTCTCTCTTTTATTGCTTTCTTTATCGCTTTCTTTGTGTGCATTAAATAATAGGGCCATGTAGATATTTAAATTCTGCAAGTAGATAGAATAATAGGGTAAAATCATAAATTCTTTAAGTATTTATTTTCTAAACTAGTCCATCATAGGGAACCCGAAAGGGGCGTTGTGGAGTGCTAACACCTTCGCCACACGTAACTAACTCCCTTACCTGACTCTGATTGTAATGACCAAAGTTGGTTTTTTCTAAAACCATTTCCTTCTTCTTTTTTTCACCTTTTTTAGTGTTTAAGGTTAAAACACTAATGGCGACTCCTCGAACCTTTTCGAAAACCTCGCCTTTAGGTCCAGCTCGGTTACCGGACAACCTAAAGGCGTTAAACTACTTCTTTCAAAAAACGTGAGTCAATCAAAACCATTGCTTCGCTCCGACCGCCTCTTCTAACGACGGCGACAGATGGCGACTCCACTGGGGAAGCTAGAGAGTTGATCCCTGTCGCCGCCGTTCGTTCCGACGTCCAGGGACATCTCGAACATTTATGCGAGCGGTCACGAAAAGATAGTTTAAACTCGTGTTTTTTGTTTAAAATGTGTTCATTGCTTTCGAGGTGCTCAACAACTGAACTATCCTCTAATAAAAGCAAGGTTTTCAAAAAGGGGTTCTTTTGAAGTCGCCACCAATGTTTTGACCGTAAACATTGGAAAAGGATAAAAAGGTGTTGATTTTAATAAAAACCAAACTTGGCCATCATAACCAGAGTTAGGTAAGGGAGTTAGTTACGTGTGGGGAAGGTGTTAGCACCCCCACAACGCCCCTTTCGGGTTCCCTATGACGGATTAATTCATTTAAGTAAAGATTATGAGAAATTACGCGATTACCCTATTTTATTGCATAATGTTTAAGAATGGTTATCTACATGATTTTAGTTTACATTGCATACAAAAAGCAATAAATAAAGCAGTAAAAGAGAAGAGAATTGAACAGAACCTCCGTAGCAAGCTTTGTATTGCGAATCTTTAATCGTAAGGATGCGTTTTGGCAATCCCCCGCTCTACAAAGACTCTCCTCTTTGAATACAACACTGACTCTACTAAATTTTACAGAAGAATCGAATGCTGGAATATGATTCCTTAACTGATTATTACCTTCTTAAGGCAATCAGAGAGTTCATTCGAAGAGGGAAGAGAATAGACAAGTACTGGGAGTTGTCTGGTGTGTGTAACAGTGGCAAATAAGCCTCCTATTTATAGTTTTTCGCTGTCTGACCATTTGAGACGCCCCTGCGGGTTGGGACGGCCGTCCGGGTTGGGACGACCAGTCCGGGTTGGGACGGCCGTCCCAATCGCATCTTTACACAGTGCAGGACCCCCGAAAGGCCGGGACCGGCGGTCTCACTTGGGACGGCCGTCCCACTTGGCCGAGGAAGGTTGGGACGGTCGTCTCGACTGCGGGACGGTGGTCTCGACCTGTTTTGGCCAGTTTTTGTGTTCTGGGACCCCTGGGAAGCTTTCCTTTCTTTATTTGGACATCGGTTGGTGCCGATGAACGCCCGTTAAAGCTTTATCTTCATATAGGAAGTCTTCTTGGGCTTTATTGAGATGCCAGGCGAGCTTTATTTTGTTGTAGGAAGTCTCTTTAGCCTTTATTGAGAGACCGAGCAAAATTAGGGGTCTACAATCCCATTTAGTGATAAACTAGTTTAAGAAATAAAAACTAGAAATTACGCTCTTACTCTGCTTTGCTTTTATAACATGCTTTATTGGTTGGCTCTAATAATTGTTGTATGCTTATTTTTTGCATTTGTTTGGAATAAACAACTGTACACAAACCATTGCACATAATAGTCCCTCTATACCCGGGGGCAAGAGAGAATACACATAGGGTGTGGGTGGCAGGTATGACCGACCATGGTAATGGCCTTAGTGCCAGCAAGTCATTATTGGAAACCACCACTCAAGGTGATAACCTTCTTCTTTTGGTCTAAGAACGTCGACATAGAGATCCGTGCATGGTTCAAAGACTGAGAGATTGAAGGGTCCCTATAATGGGGGCACCTTAGGGGCCTGGCCTTGGTGAGAACAATTAGAACCTACCTTTGCCAATGCAATTTTCTGCAGGAAACCCCTACCTCGTAATTAAACAACATCGCTCTGTTCGTGGATGAGTGAATTGTTTGTTCATTTGTTTGTTGCATAACATAATCATACAACAACTAAAAAATAAAACAAAATCTCAAAAACCTTTTTATCTTTTCTGCTGCATGAGGTTTCTTCACTTAAAAGATTTTGCAAAATGCCTCTAAAAACGTTTAAGCAGTTAAAAACAAAGTATTTTAACAAAAGCTTTCTTAAACAAGTTTTTAACTGATATAATTTCGAAATAACCGGTTCTTTTCATTAAAGAAAGTTTTGAAAACCTTCTGTCAGTGTTTTAACTGTTAAAGCTTCGAAATAACCGATTAAAATCACTTAAAATGTTAAGAGAAGCGTTTTTGCAGTATTTTAATCGATACAACTTGGTTTTAATCAATTAAATCCACTTAGTGTTCAGGATGATCGATCAGAATGCAATTATGACCGATTAGAATCAAATATGATCGACCAGAATTGAGTTATGACCGATCAGAACTTTTTCAATCGATTAAAACACACTTCAATCGATTAAAACAACTTAGAAAATTTCTACACAGCGTTTTAATCGATTAAAACTTATTTTTATCAGTTAAAATCACTTGGAAAATTTTACAAGAAAGTTTTGCAGTATTTTAATCGATTGAATCATGAAACAATTGATTAAAACAAATTAGAAGATTTTTTGTAAAGAGTTTTAATTGATATAAACGTTGTCGTATCAGTTGAAAGTGATGAAGATCTTATTAAAATACTTTGGCAAAGATCTCATTGATTTGATGAAGTCAAAGATGAAGTCAAAGGCAACTTTGCAGCGGTCAACAAGTCACTTAGATAAAAGAGTTGAGGGTTTAGTGTGTTCGCAGCTATGCTTAGGTATAATCATTTTATCCTTTCTGCTGCATGAGGTTTCTTCACTTAAAAGATTTTGCAAAATGCCTCTAAAATCGTTTAAACTAGTTAAAAACAAAGTATTTTGACAAAAGCTTTCTTAAACAAGTTTTTAACTGATACAATTTTGAAATAACCGATTAAAATCACTTAGAATGTTCAGAGAAGTGTTTTTACAGTATTTTAATCGATACAACTTGATTTTAATCGACTAAAACCACTTGGAGTTCAGGATGATCGATCAGAATGCAATTATGACCGATCAGAATCAATTATGATCGATCAGAATTTAGTTATGACCGATCTGAACTCTTTTAATCGATTAAATCTCGTTTCAATCGATTAAAACAACTTAGAAAATTTCTACAAAGCGTTTTAATCGATTAAAACTTATTTTTATCAGTTAAAATAACTTGGAAAGTTTTACAAGAAAGTTTTGCAGTATATTAATCGATTGAAACACGAAACAATCGATTAAATCAAATTAGAAGATTTTTTGTAAAGAGTTTTAATTGATACAAACATTGTCGTATCAGTTAAAACAAATCTGTTAAATAATCAAGAACGCTTTAATGAATTAAAAGAAGTTTTAACAGATTAAAACTGCACTTTTAACAGATTAAAAAGATTTTTTAACAGATTGATTAAACCAGCAGCTTTGAAAATCTTCTATAAAAACAGTTTGGCTTGAACATTTTAAACACAACATTGAACATCAGTTTTTACACATCCTTGAGCAATCAATCAAACAAACTTTAGCATTCTTTTCAAGAAAGATTCGCGTCAATTTTTGAGAAGTTCTTTGAAAATCTTTCTTGAGGCAACTTGATTTCTCTTGAAGAAGAAACACTTATAGCATAATTGCATAAACTGGTTTGAGCATTCTAGTTTCTTCTTTTTCATTTCTTTACATTCTTTTTGTATTGTTTGGTGCCTGGAATTTGGGCACTTGGTTTCTCTCGTAGCTGGAATTTGGTTGTAGAGGTTATCAAGAACTCGGAATTTGGTTCTTGGTGAGAGGTTGAGTGCGGAAGCTGGAATTTGGTTCTTGTGGTAGATTAAGTGTAAGATTGTAAATCAGTAAAACATTTGATCTAGTGGAACCCAGCTGGAATTTGGTCGGAGACTCGGACGTAGCCCTGGTATTGGGTGAACTAGTATAAAACACCGGTGATATCTTACTTAACCTTTCTCTCTTTTAATTTTGTCGCTGCGTTTATATTTGATTGATTGCTTTGTGATTCAAGAACAGATCTGAAATCCTATTTTTACAAATAGATAATATGTTAATTGCGAAAAACTTTCAAAGATCAATTCACCCACCCTCTTGATCTAAAACTACTTTTCTAACATCAGTTAAAACAAATCTATTAAAGAATCAAGAACGTTTTAATGGATTAAAAAAAGTTTTAACAGATTAAAACTACACTTTTAACAGATTAAAAGATTATTTTAACAAATTGATTAAACCAGCAGTTTTGAAAATCTTCTATAAAAACAAATTGGCTTGAACTTTTTAAACATCATCGAATATCAATCTTTTACATATCCTTTAACAATCAAGCAAGCAAACTTTAATACTCTTTCAAGAAAGATTCGTGCTAGTTTTTTGTGAAGTTCTTCGAAATTATTTCTTGAGGCAAATTGCTTTCTTTTGGAGAAGAAACACTTACTGCAGAATTGCATAAAACTGGTTTGAGCATTCTAGTTTCTTCTTTTCAATTCTTTACATTCTTTTTGTATTGTTTGGTGCCTGGAATTGTGGGCACTAGTTTCTCTGCAGCTGGAATTTGGTTGTAGAGGTTGTCAAGAACTGGAATTTGGTTCTTGGTGAAAGGTTAGGTGTTGGTGCCTGGAATTGTGGGCACTGGTTTCTCTGCAGCTGGAATTTGGTTGTAGAGGTTGTCAAGAACTGGAATTTGGTTCTTGGTGAAAGGTTAGGTGTAGGAACTGGAATTGTGGTTCTTGTGGTAGATTAAGTGTAAGATTGTAATCTGTAAAACATTTGATCTAGTGGAACCCAGCTGGAATTTGGCTGGAGACTGGACGTAGCCTTGGTATTGGGTGAACCAGTATAAAGACCGGTGATATCTTTCTAAACCTTTCTCTTCTTTAATTCTGTTGCTGCGTTTATTTTTTGATTGCTTGCTTTGTGATTCAAGAACAGATCTGAAATCTTATTTTTACAAATAGATAATCTGTTAATTGCGAAAATCTTTCAAAGATCAATTCACCCCCCCTCTTGATCTTAGCCTACTTTTCTAACAAATTACGTAGAAATCAGAGCCCGCCTGTGGGTTTCTTTAGGATTTTCCGTTTTGGCCAAAATGTGCTTCGTAGCATGGTCTAGGAGAATGTACACTTTTTCCTGTCGCCGCCGTCCATTCTGACGTCCTGGGACGTCTCGAACGTTAATGCGAGCGGTCGCGAAAAGATGGTTAAGACTCGCGTTTTTTGTTAAAAATATGTTCATTGCTTCCGAGGCGCTCAACGCTGAACTATCCTCTAATAGAAGCAAGGTTTTCGAAAAGGGTTCTTTTGGAGTCGCCACCAATGTTTTGACCATAAACATTGGAAAAGGAGAAAAAGGCATTGATTTTAATAAAAACCAAACTTGCCCATTATAACCAGAGTCGGGTAAGGGAGTTAGTTATGTGTGGGGAAGGTATTAGCACCCCACAACGCCCCTTTCGGGTTCCCTATGACGGATTAATTCATTTAAGTAAAGATTACAAGAAATTACGCTATTACCCTATTTTATTCGTACAGTATTTAAATATGGCTATCTACATGATTTTATCTACATTGCATACAGAAAGCAGTAAATAAAGCAATAAAAGGGAAGAGAATTGAGAAGAACCTCCGAAGCAAGCTTTATATTATAAGTCTTTTATACAGAGGACGCTTTGCGGCAATCCTTCACTCTACAACGACTCTCCTCTCGAATAAACTCGACTCGACTAAAATTTTCTATAAGAATCGAATGTCGGAATACAAATTCCTTAACTGATTGTTACCTATTAAAGGCAATTAGAGAGATCATTCGAAGGAGGGAGAGAAGAAGACAAGTCTTGGAGTTATCTGGGGTGTGGAGAATGACAAATGAGGCTCCTATTTAGATTTCGCAGCCTGGACATATGGGACGGCCGTCTGGGTTGGGACGGCCGTCCCAACTGCAAAATTTACATTGGGCCAAGCTGGGGGTGTAGACCCCTAATTTTGCCCGGCCTCTCAAAATAAAAGCTAGAGGAATTTCACTCGAAGATGGAGTTCATTCGGCTTCCCAAAACCGAGAAGGACCTCCTGCAACAAGACGGAGTTCACTCATTCACACAATAAAAGCCAAAAGAGACTTCCTACACAAAGACAAAGCTCGCCCGGCATCTTAATGAAGGCCAAGAAGACTTCCTATATGAAGATAAGGCTTCAACGGACACACATCGGCATCAATCTATGTCCGAAAAAGGAAAGGAAAGCTTCCCGGGGTCCCAGAACACGAAAACTGGACAAAACAGGCCGAGACCACGGTCCCGGAAGTGGGACGGCCGTCCCAACCGCCATTTTACAGTTGGGACGCGCGTCCCGAATGTGGGAAGGCCGTCCCAAACCCAATTTAAGTGGGACGGCCGTCCCGGCTTCCCCGGGGTCCCGCTCTATGTAAATTTGCCATTTGGGACGGCCATCC
>OY731403.1:32442890-32511166 GCA_963425845.1 Sphenostylis stenocarpa
ACTTGTGTGCAATTTATATATCAAACAATTGCGCAAGTATAAACGAACAACAGTTTATTGAAAGCCAAACAATAAAACATGTTATAATACAAGGCAGGGTAAAAGCGCTTATTTTCTTGGTTTAATTATTGTTAAGTCGACCCATCACTAAATGGGATCAACTCTCTAGGCTTCCCAGCGGAGTCGCCATCCGTCGCCACCGTCAAAAACGAGGCGGTCGGAGCGACGCGATGGTTTCTCGACTCTTTTCGCGTTTTTTATTGGTGGTTACAACGTCCTTAGATTGTCCAGATAACTCGGGCTAACCTAGAGACGAGGTTTTCGAAAAGCGTCCTTGAGTTGTCCGACAACCGGGCTAACCCAAGGACTTATTTTGGGTTCTATGGAGTCGCCACCGATATTTTTACCATAAACATCGGAAAAGGGGTTTTGAAAAGGCGTTGGTTTTCGAAAACCAACTTTGGTCATTAGAACCAGAGTTGGGTAAGGGAGTTAGTTACGTGTAAAGGGAGTATTAGTCCCTTTACGACGCCCTTTCGGGTTCCCTATGATAGACCGGCTATTTGCGAATAATTAAACTTGGAAAATTGCGCTTTTACCCTTTTATTATGCGGTATTTAAATATGTGACTACATTGCCCTAGCTTCTATTGCATAATTTAAATAGCGAATTTTAAAGAATAGAGAATGAGGATATGCACCTCCAAAGCAAGCTTTATATTCAAAAGAGGGTGCGTTTTGGCAACCCTTCACTCTACACTCTCAGAAACTCCGGAAATGCCTCGGAGGGATTCTTAAGAAGATTTAGAACGCTCAGTCTATGCCTAAAGACGCTCAGAAACTCCGAAAATGCCTCGGAGGGATTCTTAGAGAGAGAAAATCTAGAGAGAAGGGAGAGCTACTGTTTTTCTGTGTGGAAATGAGGGGGGAGAGCCCCTATTTATAGTTTTTCGCGCTGTCAGGGTCCAGACCGCCGTTCTCATCTGACAGGGTCGAGACCGCCGTCTCGAAAAACGAGACCGCCGTCTCGTTCGAGTCAGCAAGTCGAGACCGCCGTCTCGAAAAACCCAGACCGCCGTCTCGAATTTGCGAGCGACGAGACCGCCGTCTGGAAAACCGAGACGGCGGTCTCATCCTGGCGCTGAAACGAGACGGCGGTCTGGTATTCCCAGACGGCGGTCTCGTCCCTTCAAGGCGAGAAACTTTATTTTTTTTGGGAAAAACCTTCCTATCTTGGTACGGAGGCCTAATAGTCTCTCCTAGTGGCTTGTTAGGCTTCGGCCGTCTTCAAATAGGAAGCTTTCTGACTTTGTTTGGAGGCCGGGCAAGATTTGGGGTCTACAGTAGATACCCATCAGAATCTTGCAGAACGGGATTCGGACCAGGTGGGGGTAGGTACCCATCAGAGCCTTGCAGAACGAGGTTCGGACCAGGTGGGGGTAGATACCCATCGGAATCTTGCGAACGGGGTTCGGACCAGGTGGGGGTAGATACCCATCGAATCTTGCGAACGGGATTCGGACCGGGTGGGGGTAGGTACCCATCGAGCCTTGCGAACGAGGTTCGGACCGGGTGGGGGTAGGTACCCATCGGAATCTTGCGAACGAGATTCGGACCAAGTGGGGGTAGGTACCCATCGAATCTTGCGAACGGGATTCGGACCGGGTGGGGGTAGGTACCCATCGAGCCTTACGGAACAAGGTTCGGACCGGGTGGGGGTAGGTACCCATCGGAATCTTGCAAAACGAGATTCGGACCGGGTGGGGGTAGATACCCATCGGAATCTTGCGGAACGGGATTCGGACCGGGTGGGGGTAGGTACCCATCGAGCCTTGCGAACGAGGTTCGGACCAGGTGGGGGTAGATACCCATCGAATCTTGCGGAACGGGGTTCGGACCAGGTGGGGGTAGATACCCATCGAATCTTGCGGAACGGGATTCGGACCGGGTGGGGGTAGGTACCCATCGAGCCTTGCGGAACGAGGTTCGGACCGGGTGGGGGTAGGTACCCATCGGAATCTTGCATAACGAGATTCGGACCAAGTGGAGGTAGGTACCCATCGGAATCTTGCATAACGGGATTCCGACCGGGTGGGGGTAGGTACCCATCGAGCCTTGCGGAACAAGGTTCGGACCGGGTGGGGGTAGGTACCCATCGAATCTTGCGGAACGAGATTCGGACCGGGTGGGGGTAGGTACCCATCGGAATCTTGCGAACGGGATTCGAACCAAGTGGGGGTAGGTACTCACTAAAGTCCAGTAAAATACAGACTCGTACCGGGTGAGGGTAAGTACTCATCAGAGCCTTATAAAAGGAGGCTCAAACCAGATAGGG
This sequence comes from Sphenostylis stenocarpa, assembly GCA_963425845.1. Taxonomy (NCBI): domain Eukaryota; kingdom Viridiplantae; phylum Streptophyta; class Magnoliopsida; order Fabales; family Fabaceae; genus Sphenostylis; species Sphenostylis stenocarpa. Next base: position 32,445,225 of record OY731403.1, read on the forward strand.
GGTGGTACCTACCAAAATATTTATCATCCGGAGGATCAACAAGGAGCAGCATCCGAAGGATAACCGGGCAAAAGGGTTAACTCCTTCCCCTACCAACTAATTTTGTCGGCATATCAAAACCGACGAATTAGTTAGGCAGGCGAAGGGGGGGCAGCTGTAGACCCCTAATTTTGCCCGGCCTCTCAAAATAAAAGCTAGAGGAATTTCACTCGAAGATGGAGTTCATTCGGCTTCCCAAAACCGAGAAGGACCTCCTGCAACAAGACGGAGTTCACTCATTCACACAATAAAAGCCAAAAGAGACTTCCTACACAAAGACAAAGCTCGCCCGACATCTTAATGAAGGCCAAGAAGACTTCCTATATGAAGATAAGGCTTCAACGGACACACATCGGCATCAATCTATGTCCGAAAAAGGAAAGAAAAGCTTCCCGGGGTCCTAGAACACGAAAACTGGACAAAACGAGCCGAGACCACGGTCCCGAAGTGGGACGGCCGTCCCAACTGCCATTTTACGGTTGGGACGCGCGTCCCGAATGTGGGACGGCCGTCCCAAGCCCAATTTAAGTGGGACGGCCGTCCGGGCTTCCCTGGGGGTCCCGCTCTGTGTAAATTTGCCATTTGGGACGGCCATCCCAGTCCAGACGGCCGTCCCAACCCAGACGACCGTCCCAAAGTGCTCCAGCTGCGAAAAACTATAAATAGGAGGCTCATTTGCCACTTTTTGAAGAACGAGACACTCCGGAGAGCTCGAAACACTTTAGAGCACTTGTCTACTTCTCTCCCTCTCTCGAATGATCTTTCCGATTGCCTTAAATAGGTAACAATCGGTTAAGGAATTATATTCCGGCATTTGATTCTTCTTTAAATTTTTAGTGGAGTCGATCTTGTATTGGTGAGGAGAGACTGTGTAGAGAGGGGTTGCCAAAACGCATCCTCACGGTTCGAGATTCTCAATATAAAGCTTGCTACGGAGGTTCTTTTTAATTCCCTTCTCTTTTATTGTTTTATTTATTGTTTTATTGTTTTATTTAGCTTTATTATGTCTTGTAGAATAGGATTATGTAGATAGTCATTTTAATATCTCTTTTATTGCTTTATTTAGCTTTATTTATATAAAATTATGTAGATAGTCATTTCAATATTATGCAATAAAATAGGGTAATCGCGTAATTTCTCGAAATCTTCTCTTTAAATGAATTGATCTGTCATAGGGAACCCGAAAGGGGCGTTGTGGGGTGCTAACACCTTCCCCACACGTAACTAACTCCCTTACCCAACTCTGGTTATAACGGCCAAGTTGTTTTTTTTTTTTATATAAAATCAACGCCTTTCTTTCTTTCCTTTTCCAATGTTTTGGGTCAAAATATTGGTGGCGACTCCATAAGAACCCCTTTTCGAAAACCTTGCTTTTATTAGAGGATAATTCAATTGTCAAACACCTCGGAAGCAATGAACACATTTTAAAACAAATACGCGAGTCTAAACCATCTTTTCGCGACCGCTCGCATAAACGTTCGAGACGTCCCCACGACGTCGGAAAGGGACGGCGGCGACAAGGGGGAGAGTGGGACGGCCAGTTTGGGTTGGGACGGCCGTCCCACTTGAGTTTTGGGGTTTGGGACGTGCGTCTCAAAGGTGAGACGTGCGTCTCACTTGCATTTTGCTGTTTGGGACGGCTGTCCCAACCTGTCTTGGCCTGTTTTCACGTTCTGGGACCCCCAGGAAGCTTTCCTTTCCTTTTTCAGACATAGATTGATGCCGATAGATGTCCGTTGAAGCTTGATCTTCATATAGGTAGTCTTCTTGGCCTTTATTAAGATTCCGGGCGAGCTTTATCTTCGCGTAGGAAGTCTCCTTAGTCTTTATTGTGTGGATGGGTGAACCCCGTCTTGTTGCGGGAGGTCTTTCTCGATTTTTGATATGAAGCCGGGTGAACTTTATCTTTGTGTGAAGTGTCCCTAGCTTTTATTGAGAGGCCGGGCAAAATTAGGGGTCTACAACTGCCCCCCCCCCTTCACCTGCCTAAATAATTTGTTGGTTTTAATATACCGACAAAGTTATTCGGCAGGGGAAGGAGTTAACCCTTTTGCCCGGTTATCCTTCGGATGCTGCTTCTTTGCTGATCCTCCGGATGATAAATATTTTGATAGGTACCAACCCCTATCCGGTTTGAGCCTCCTTTTATAAAGCTCTGGTGAGTACTTACCCTCACCCGGTATAAGTCTGTATTTTACTAGACTTTTGTGGGTACCTACCCCCACTAGGTATGAACCTTGTTCTACAAGGTTTTGGTGAGTACCTACCCTCACCTGGTATGAGTTTGCATTTTGCTAAACTCTTGTGGGTACTTACGTCCGAGGTGCTCAACACTGAACTATCCTCTAATAGAAGCAAGTCTTTGCACCCGTTTTTTAGTAATGCTTCTGGTGAGTATTTTTACTCTACCTGATGCATTTTGCTAAGTTTTGATGAGTATCTACCCTCATCTGGTATAAAACCTTATTTTTAAGGTTCTGGTGGGTACCTACCCCCACCCGGTACGAATCTGCATTTTTACTAGATTCTGATGAGTACTTACCCTCATCCGGTACAGACCTTGTTTTTAAGGTTTTGGTGGGTACCTACCCCCACCTGGTACGAATCTGCATTTTTGCTAGATTCTGATGAGTACTTACCCTCATCCGGTCTGAACCCCGTTCTGCAAGGTTCTGATGGGTACCTACCCCCACCCGGTCCGAATCTCGTTCGCAAGATTCTGATGGGTACCTACCCCCACCTGGTTCGAATCTCGTTCCGCAAGATTCCGATGGGTACCTACCCCCACCCGGTCCGAACCCCATTCTCGCAAGGCTCGATGGGTACCTACCCCCACCCGGTCCGAACCCCGTTCCGCAAGGTTCCGATGGGTTACGTACCCCCACCCGGTTCGAATCTCGTTCCGCAAGATTTTGATGGGTACCTACCCCCACCCGGTCCGAATCTCGTTCGCAAGATTCCGATGGGTACCTACCCCCACCCGGTTCGAACCCCGTTCGCAAGGCTCGATGGGTACCTACCCCCACCCGGTCCGAATCTCATTCTCGCAAGATTTTGATGGGTACCTACCCCCACCTGGTCCGAACCCCATTTTGCAAGGCTCGATGGGTACCTACCCCCACCCGGTCCGAACCCCGTTCCGCAAGGCTCTGATGGGTACCTACCCCCACCCGGTCCGAACCCCGTTTTGCAAGGCTCTGATGGGTACCTACCCCCGCCTGGTCCGAACCCCGTTCTGCAAGGCTCTGAGGATGCACTTCTTGGTAGTTAATCCTGTGGTTATGTGTTGGCGGCTTACTGTTTCTGTTCATGCGCCTATTCCGTGGGGAATATTTGATTTGACTTTTTGACTTTTCTGTTAGTCATCCGGTTTTACCGGGGATTCTTTGTTTTTTTGGCTTTTTCGTTTAGCCATCCGGCTTTTGCCGGGGATTTCATTGTTTTGGCTTTTTCTTTTAGTCATCCGGTCTTGGCCGGGGATTCTTTGATTTTGGCTTTTCCTTTTAGCCGTCCGATCTTGGCCGGGGATTCTTGTTTTGGCTTTTTCTTTTAGCCATCCGGTCTTGGCCGGGGATTCTTTGATTTTGGCTTTTCCTTTTAGCTGTCCGGTCTTGGCCGGGGATTCTTGTTTTGGCTTTTTCTTTTAGCCACCCGGTCTTGGCCAGGGATTCTTTGATTTTGGCTTTTCCTTTTAGCCGTCCGGTCTTGGCCGGGGATTCTTGTTGATTGCCTCTTTTTAGGCGGGAATCCTCTGGGGATTTTGTATTCTCTTTTTGATTGTGCCTCTTGATTAGGCAAATGCCTCAATTAGTGGTGAAGACTTTGAGGGTTTGGATTGCCTCTTGCATAGGTTGATTTCCCATTTCTTGGGGATATTAGTTTTTTGCTTGTTTTGTTGTAAGTGAAGGCTTTTGTGCTTCACTATGGATATCCGTCTTTGGGCGTTATGAGCGATTAACTCCCTGTGGATATAATTTTGTAGTTTGCCTTTGTCGTAGGCTCACTGGGGTATTTTTCTTGTTGATGATCCACTGGGGAATTAATTTCATTCCGGAAATCTGTCTTGAATTGTCCCTCTAGGGAGAAATGGAGTTTTTTGACTCCTTATTGGCTGCTGTTGTTTGAGCTGGTTTTGCCTAAGCTCTTATCTTGCTGGGGAATGGGTTTTTACCCTTTTCTCACGATTTCTCTTTTTTTGCGATTTGGTTTTTTGTATGTGTGCTCTTTTTATGCACATTGGCTTCTTCTTTGAATGAAAAGACATCTTTTTTCTTTTTCTTTTCGGTGATCCCTGGGGAATTTTCCTTTATTTCTTGGGGATCCAACTTTGGAGTCTTGGCTCTTGGCTTTGTGAAGTTTTTTATTGAGCGTAATGAAGAAATTTTCTTCTTTTCTTTTTTGTGGAGATTTTTCTTGATGTGCTCTGCTTAGAGACATTTATTTGGCCTTTTTCTGTAGTGACCTCTATTGCGGATGAAAAATTTTTCTTTCTTTTTCTTTTTGTTGCCCCCTCTGTGATATAGGGAACTTGACTTCGTATGATGGGTTCTTGTGTAACCCTTGTTCTCCGTTGGGGAATGAAGCGGAGATCCTTATATGAGTGTGCTTGATGACTCATGTGGTAATGAAGCTGAGTCACGAAGTAGTCTTTTTCATTTTGCCTTTGGAGTAGGCAAGGATCCTCTTGGGGATGGTCGAGCCTTTCCGTCGGCCTTTCTTCTTTGTTGATGTTTTTTCTGGGTGGAAGGATGCTGATTGCAGCTCCAAGTGATTTAAGTTTGACGATTCATGTGGTGGTGTTTAGTCAGGGAGTATTTTTCTGCCTTTGAATAGGCAAGGATCTTCTTGAGGATTTATCGAGCCTTTCCGTTGGCTTTTTCTTCGATGTACCTTCTTTTATTGGTGTAGAAGGTTGATGGTTGGAACTAGTTTCCTTGAAGCTCCTTATTCTGCTGAAGATAATTTTGATTTTGCCTTTTTCTATCGCGATTTAATTTTATCGCGAAATTTTGAAATCCGGCTTTTTAGTATATCATGTGTGCCTTTTATTTTATAGTTTTTGTACACATGGGCTTTTGAAATATGAAACAGAAATAACTACTTTTATTTATTACTGCTTTTTGTTTGATACATTCAAGCATTTTTCAAAATACTAAAAACTATCTAAAAAGACTCCTCCTAATCATCTGCCTCTGGACTGGAGTGGGAGGATGGTACTGGCGAAGGGAAACGGCGGAGTAGGCGGCGCTGGAACCTCGCCTGAGTCTGGACCAAGCTCTCTATCTGGCGGTCCGTCCTATCTTGCCTAACACTCAGCTGACTAAACTGCTGGCGTATGAATTGGAATTCTCCTTCCATGTATGCGTGCTCCTCGTCCAGGCGTCGGTACAGGCCGGGGAAGTCTAGATCACGTGACTGCTGCTGGGATTCGGAGGTAGTAGGGATGTCTTGCGACGTATCGAAGTCGCGCATATCCCAAGAAATGGAGATGATAGGGTTCAAGATGAACCCTGTTCGTTGCCTGCTGAGGATGTTCATGTGCGTCAGCACTCCTCCGTTGATCGGCTCTGATTGGAGTTCAGCTGGGATATCTTCTCCGTCAGTGCATCCCCAATACTCAGCCAAAGGGGTAAGGAGGGGAGCCACCATGATAGCTCCCGCTGGTCCTCGAGTACCGTATTCCTTTACGGCCTTCAGGAATGCGTATCCCGGGTTGCACTTATGCCCCTAGTGCATACAGTAGACAATGAAAAGGTCAGCCAGCGTTACCTTCCCCTGGCTCTCCTTCCGGCTGTGTAGGGTCCCGGCGAGCAGTTTGTGGCATATGCAGAGCGGAGGAGAGAAGGATGCCCCCTTCAAGTGTGTTGGCAGGTTGTGAGCTCTAGTGATCTCTTTCCACATGCTAGTGGTGGTGAGAACAGCAGGTTTTTCCAAATATGCGGACCGATATTCTGGTGTCCTTGTATCTGCTCGTTGGCAAAAACCCATTATGACATTAAAGTCATCCAGAACAGTGGTCCGGTAGGCTCCATCCATCCAGTAGGAGACCGCTTGAGTTGGTGGCACTCCGGGATTTGCGGATGGCATTTCCATCATGTTGACAGAAGCAAGAAATTCCATTGTGGCAGTGCGGTGGATCCGAGTAGGTGGCTCACGGAGCGGAAAGTCCCATCCTATGTTGTGGATGAACTTTCCGACGTCTTGCTCCCGACCGAATGTAGCTAAGATTTCAAAATCCAGTCGCAGACGATAGGATACCAGGCAAATTGTTGGATATTTGCCGGTCGTTGTTGATGTGCTTCTGCTAGCAACATGCCGATGACAAGAGTTCTTCTGGAAGCAGTCCTGGTGCGCTTTCTCCTGGATGATGCTTCTCCACGTTCCATTGTGAGCTTTACTCTCTTAGGGATGCTAACAGTGTATAGAGAAGGAGGAAAAGCAAGATAGGAAGCTTGGATTGAGGTACTGGAGTCAAAACCCGCGCCCCACCTATATAGGCCGCGCAGGGGAGTTTGGGATGGCCGTCTGGGTTGGGACGACCGTCTCAACTGAAAAAAATACACACAGGCCAACCCCCACCTGGGACGTGCGTCCCAACTAAAATTTAGCCCTTGGGATGGCTGTCTGGACTTTGGGACGGCCGTCTCAAGCTTCTTATGTTGGTTTTTTTGTTTTTTTGAGTTAATTTTCGTGTTTTTTGTTGAAATTGAAGATAGGATTCCCTTCATTTATGCTTTAATGCATGTAATGTTTCATGATATGCATCCTATGATCTATTTCAGTTAATATTTCAAAAGTTTTAACTAATGTGCTTTGACTTTGGGCGCATTATTGGTGCTGTGACTTTACGTCATCTTGCTTCTTGGTCAACAAGCTAAGCTGTATAAGTATGCCGATATGGACCTTTCTTGATATGCCCGAAGAGAAATCTTTCGTTCGTAGGGCAACTGCCATATCGATACCCTCCTTCCTTTCCTTCGGGATTTCGACCTTCCTATTGATCACTATGTTTCCACATTCCCCTTTATTACTTGAATGCTTTATAGTGAAATGGTCAAGAGAAGAGAAAGAAAAGGATTTACAACAAAGGCTTGTGTTTTAGAGGGATATTTTTTATAATAGAGGTTTTTGTAAGAATGGCTAGCCAGGGTTAGTCTGTGTTTAGGCTAGTTTAGATAACCGTTTCATTCTTATGATGTGGCGTCGTTGTTTACTGATTTATGGCGCCTTTGCGATTGACTAACTTCCCTAGTCCGCCCTTTCGGGTTTTCATCCTAGGATGCTGTGCTTATGTCCTAACTTTTGTCTAGGTTTCCCTTTTTTATATTTATTTTTAAAGAATACCTAGCGGACTTTTAATAACCCTAACTTTTGCCCAGGCTACCCTTTATTATTGTTCGGGTCTCCTGCCGGGTTTACCCTAACTTTTGTGCAGCCCCCTTTGTGGGTTTCCTGCTGGGTATTTTGCCCTTTTATTTTCTTGTCTCGGCCTTTGGCCTCGACGGGCTTTTCTTTTATATGCATATACATTTTTTTGCACAACATTGTCGAAACTTGATTTTGTCAAGATAGATTTCATTTGTGTTTCTAGTTAATCAATCATTTTTACTTTACTTTGTGGCGCTTTAATTGTTCAGACGCATTTGGAACAAAACGTTTTATCTAAACCTTGTTTATTAAAATGGGGTATAGATACATTTAGTAAGAAAAGAAGCAGATAGTAAGAATAACATTCTTTTGTAATTTTAGGGAAATGTGTGCCCTAAAGTTGCTCGGGGACCGGGCATACCCCGAGGAGTGATCTCTAATAGTCACTAGGTTTACATCCCTTAGAATCAGAAGAAGGACACCTAATGACTAACGCTACCCTTTGCGCTAATACCCCTCCTTTTCGGAATATCGTCTTCGAGGGGTAAGACTTCCCTGCTTTCCGTATAGTTTGATCTTTTGTGGGGTCGTACCCTAAACCATACTTTAGCGGATTATCCTTGAAATCTGGTGGCTCTCTTATCCCTTGAGCATTCTTTCCGAGCCCCTGTCCTGGGCGATATCCATATCTTTTCATCATATGGGCCACCTTTATATTAGCAGGGAATCTTTCTATGTTGGCAATTTCGAGCGCTTGAAAAGATGTTTCAAGAGCCTCTTCAGCCGCATCCACATATGGTTGGACAGACGGTTTGCTTATTATAAAGTCTTCTTCAGCTTGAACTGTGACGAGTTTATCATTTATCACAAACTTGACTTTCTGGTGGAGCGTTGAAGGTATTGCCTTAGCGCTATGAATCCAAGGTCTACCAAGGAGACAACTGTATGCTGGCGTGATGTCCATCACGTGGAAGTCTATGTTGAAGATAGTAGGGCCAATTTGGATTGGTAGACTAATCTCTCCTACTACTTCACGTCTTGATCCGTCAAAGGCTCGAACAACTGTATTACTCGGGCACATGTGGGTTCCTTGCAGTGTTATCTTGTCGAGTGTACTTTTAGGCATAACATTTAAGGATGACCCATTATCCACAAGAACTTTGGAAATGAGATATTCCTTGCATTTGACAAAAATATGCAAGGGCTTATTATGATTGGACCCTTCAATAGGGAGTTCTTCATTAGTGAAGGTAAGGTGATTATCGGCTGTAATATTACCAATAATTCCTTCAAACTTGTCTTGGGATATTGCATGCGGAACGAATGATTCATTCAAAACCTTTAACAATGCGTTTCGATGCGGTTCCGAGCTTATGATGAGTGATAACAAAGTTATCTTTGCTGGAGTACGATTGAGTTGATCGATGATAGAGTACTCACTTTGTCTTATGTATTGGAGTAACTCATCTGTCTCCTCCTTGGATTCCTTTTCTTCTTCGGCCTTATTTTTCGCCTTCTCTTTAGGAGTATTTTCTTGTAATTCCTTGGGGGAGTATATTCTTCCGCTTCGAGTCATGCCCCCAATACCGGCTATATTGGAGATATCTTGATTAACTGGCAATTCTTCCGAGTATCTCCAAGGTACAGCTTTATTTGATGAATAAGGGAAAGGATGCGGCACGAATAAACGTAAAGGCGTTATTGCTTCTTCCCTTTTATTGATTGGAATGATTAACGGTGCTTGTTTGTTATTATCTTCGGGTTTATCGACCGTCATAGAGATTTTGATGACGAAAGGCTTCTTTTCCATTTTTCTGATTTGTGGAAAGCACATCAGTTAATCCTTTCTTTTATTATCTTTATTATTAAAACGAGGAGGGATATGTGAATGTATGCAACTTATGAATGCAATAGACAATTTAAGGAGAAAAAAAATCCTTTTATTAGAAAGTGTGTATCCTTTTATACAATGCTTTGAAGCAAGTGTTGACAAAAGCGAAAAAAGCTTGAAGAATCCTATAGGTAAATTAGGCTTTCTCCGTAATTCGTCTTCAGCCGTTATCACGTGATTTTTGAGCGTTTTGATTTGCTCAGATACCGCCGGCTCATATCTTCACTATATCGACGAGCCTCTTTTATCTTCTCTTCTTGATGAACGATCAAGGCATGCTACTGATCAGACCTCTCTATTATTCGGTCTCTTTCAAGAAGTAATTGACCATACTGAGCTAATCCATCTTTTTCTTTCTCATGTAGCTCCTCTAGGTCTACTCTGTATTTTTCAGGTTTCCCACCACTTCTGTGCTTCTGACCGAGTATTTGCTAGGTCATCTTGTATTAACTTGATCGTTCTTGCCTGTTCTGCAAGCGTGCTCTCAAGATGTGCTATTTCGTCATTCATGTCCCGGAACAGACTATCTTGCTCAAGTCTCAGAATCTTCAATGCTTGTTTAGTCTCTTCCTGATAATCAGCACAATCATTCTTAAGACGCTCTATTTCGTGGTCCTTCTTTCTACATTGCCTTTTTAGACCATCTATTATAAGGGTTGATTCTTGCTCTTTTTCTTCAAAAGCCCTTAGCTGAGCTTCCATGACTTCAACCCTCTTGTTTAAGGCATTGACCTGCAATTGTAGCTCTTCACTGACTAACGTTTTAGTGAATGCAACAGATGGTTGGGGTATCCCTCTATTTTTCCTCCATTCTTCATATTCATGGGATGTAGATACTTGAACCTTTCCGAGTTCTTTATCTCCCATGTAGACTGGTCTTTCCCATGTTTTCCGGACAGCAGATACTTCTTCAAAGCTATGGGAATAATGGCATAGACTCAGCCCTCTAAGCTCTTCCTGAGTTGGTGCGGTCTGGGTTCTCATAAGTTATCTCATAGCCATCTTAGGAGAGTAGGCTATACAACCTCTAAGACCTAGAAGTGGTATGCTCAGGTAATCTCCGCATTGTACGAGAATATAACCGGGTCGGAACCAAGGGCAAACCCATGATACATGCTCTATGTTCCAGTTTTCTAACTCGGTTTTCCACTCTAAGGCTTGACGATGTTGAAGAGGGATTTTTGAAAAACTCCTTAGAGGATCAGGAAATATGCCCATGTGGCTTGAAGCGTAGAAGTGAGTGACGCCCCATACGTATAGCAATGAAGTGCAGCATCTAAGTGTTTTCCCCTGTTTCTGTCGGCAAAAATCTACGGAAAGCAGGGTGTCAGCGAGGATTGCAGGTATAGGACTCTTTGAGTACACATCCCAGGCAAAAAATGCATCTATTGCAGCATGATCCACAATGTTCACATGAAATGGGAATAATATGATTCCAAACATTGCCAATGCTAGAGTTTTGTTGAATGTAGACCAATCTTTCTTTTCAGCCAGAGAAACTAAGTGGTCTTCTATTACAGCCATTTTCCAACCTCTGATATTCCCTTTTCCCTCTAGGGTGGATTGATGAGGAGGCAGTCGTATGATAGTAGCAACCTTACTCACGGCTACGTATACTCCCGAGCAAACATAGACCCCAACTGACTGAGGCCATCTGACCATGAGTTCATATTCTTCTAAGGTTGGTACCAAATCAAACTGCGAGAATTCAAAGCAGTGTAGATTGGGACTCCAGAAGTGGACCAATGCTTAACAAATATCGGATCAATACTGATCTTCAAGAGGTCAAGAATTCTTCCATAAGACTTCTCAAAACTAGCACAGACCTCTGGCGGCATATATGTACACAACTGCCTTAACTTCTCTACACGGCATAAAAGGATCTCCACTTTCTTTAATTGTCTATTACCGGATCCCTCCATTATCTAGCAAAAGTGAAAATGCATGATATGAGGATGAATTTTTTGTAAATGCATATATGCAAGTGTTTATTTTTCTAAGTATTATCATGTTTTATTCCTAATATGATGCATGATAGTACAGGGTTTTTATTGAAAAGAAAGCTTATCTATATGAATGTTTATGGATTTTAATGAAGAGAGTCCTATTTTCTTCTCTTTTTATTTTTATGAGCAACAAGTGGTATGAATTATAGGACTTTTATTAAAAAACTTTAATTTTGTAATAGAGGTATTTTCATGGTTTTGATTTGTTTTTATATTTTTTATGACCCTTTATCTCTTCTGTCGGTCAACGTGGCTACTTAGCTTACAAAGAACCTGAAACCAGGCTAGCTTAATTGAAGACTGTCCGAGATAAAGGTCTTTTATCTTATCACTTTTTGTGATTTTTAGGGTTTTTCATTTTTTGTTTGTTGTATGATTACCCTATGCTAATGCATCAATACAAATGTAGCAAACGTATGCACACACAATTCATACATCCACGAGCAGAGTCGTGCTTATTTAATCACGAGGTAGGGTTTTCCTGCAGAAACGTGCTTGGTTTAGGCGGTTCTAACTGTTCTCACCAAGGCCAAAGGTCCCCAAGGTGCCCCCATTATAGGGACCTCTCAATCTCTCAGTCCTCGGGTCATGCACGGAACTCCGTGTCGACATCCTTAGACCAAAAGAAGAGAGTTATCACCTTGAGTTGGTGGTTTTCGACAACGGTTGTAGCCCCGTGTGCCAACAATCCGGTCGTATCTGCCACCCACTCCCTATAGGTATTCACTCTTGCCCCCGGGTATAGAGGGACTGTTGTGTGCAAGGGTTTTGTGTGGAATTTATATTTCAAACAATTTGCAGATATAATCATACATCAATTATTAAAGTCATACAATAAAAATACAGAAAAGGGTAAATGCGTAATTTCAAATCTTTACTTAGTTAGAATTTATCCGTCACTAAATGGGATCAACTCTCTAGCTTCCCCAGTGAAGTCGCCATCTGTCGCCGCTGTCCGTTCTGACGTCCTGGGACGTCTCGAACGTTAATGCGAGCGGTCGCGAAAAGATGGTTGAGACTCGCGTTTTTTGTTAAAAATATGTTCATTACATCCGAGGCGCTCAACGCTGAACTATCCTCTAATAGAAGCAAGGTTTTCGAAAAAGGTTCTTTTGGAGTCGCCACCAATGTTTTGACCATAAACATTGGAAAAGGAGAAAAAGGCATTGATTTTAATAAAAACCAAACTTGGCCATTATAACCAGAGTCGGGTAAGGGAGTTAGTTACGTGTGGGGAAGGTATTAGCACCCCACAACGCCCCTTTCGGGTTCCCTATGACGGATTAATTCATTTAAGTAAAGATTACAAGAAATTACGCTATTACCCTATTTTATTCGTACAGTATTTAAATATGGCTATCTACATGATTTTATCTACATTGCATACAGAAAGCAGTAAATAAAGCAATAAAAGGGAAGAGAATTGAGAAGAACCTCCGAAGCAAGCTTTATATTATAAGTCTTTTATACAGAGGACGCTTTGCGGCAATCCTTCACTCTACAACGACTCTCCTCTCGAATAAACTCGACTCGACTAAAATTTTCTATAAGAATCGAATGCCGGAATACAAATTCCTTAACTGATTGTTACCTATTAAAGGCAATCAGAGAGATCATTCGAAGGAGGGAGAGAAGAAGACAAGTCTTGGAGTTGTCTGGGGTGTGGAGAATGACAAATGAGGCTCCTATTTATAGATTTCGCAGCCTGGACATCTGGGACGGTCGTCTGGGTTGGAACGGTTGTCCCAACTGCAAAATTTACATTGGGCCAAGCTGGGGGGAGAGTGGGACGGCCAGTTTGGGTTGGGACGGCCGTCCCACTTGAGTTTTGGGGTTTGGGACGTGCGTCCGAAAGGTGAGACGTGCGTCTCACTTGCATTTTGCTATTTGGGACGGCTGTCCCAACCTGTCTTGGCCTGTTTTCGCGTTCTGGGACCCCCGGGAAGCTTTCCTTTCCTTTTTCGGACGTAGATTGATGCCGATAGATGTCCGTTGAAGCTTGATCTTCATATAGGTAGTCTTCTTGGCCTTTATTAAGATTCTGGACGAGCTTTATCTTCACGTAGGAAGTCTCCTTAGTCTTTATTGTGTGGATGGGTGAACCCCGTCTTGTTGCGGGAGGTCTTTCTCAATTTTTGATATGAAGCCAGGTGAACTTTATCTTTGTGTGAAGTCTCCCTAGCTTTTATTGAGAGGCCGGGCAAAATTAGGGGTCTACATTTCCTCGATGAATAAAATCACCTTTTGTTTATCTTTACAACTATTTATTGAATTCATCTCACATTCATTCGCATATCCCTCCTTGCGTAAAATTAATAAGATAGTAAAAAGGATAGGTTAACTGATGTGTTTTCATAAATCAGAAGAATGGAGAGGAAACCACTCATCATCAGTCTCTCCTCAACGATTGAGCCACCTAAAGAAGACAATAAGCCTCAACCGCTGGTTATCACGATCAATAAAGAAGAGGGGACAAGGACACCGCTGCGATTATTATGCGTCGTCCTTTCTCCTACGAATCAAATAAAGTTGTACCATGGAAATACGCAATAAACGAAGATATTTCAATATAGCGGGTATTGAGGGCATGACCAGAAGAGGACGAATCTACTCTCCCAAGGAGTCACAAGAAGACGCCCCCAAAATAAAGGAAAAAACAAAGAAACCAAAGAAGAAAACAAAGAAGAATCCAAGGAGGAAGCTGATGAGTTACTCCAGTTCATAAAGCAAAGTAAGTACTCCATCATAGACCAACTCAACTGCACCCCCGCAAAGATAACTTTGTTATCTTTAATAATGAGTTCGGAACCACACCAGAATGCGCTGCTGAGGGTCTTGAACAAAGCCTATGTGTTGCACACCATATCCCAAGACAAATTCGAAAGGATTATTGGCAACATTACAACCAATGATCATCTTACCTTCACCGATGAAGAACTCCCACCTGGTGGGTCAAGCCATAACAAGCCTTTACACATATCGTTCAAGTGTAGAGAATATCTCATCGCCAAAGTCCTTGTGGATAATGGGTCATCATTGAACGTCATGCCTAAGTGCACACTCGATAAATTGACGATACAAGGAGCCCATATGCACCCAAGCAACACTGTCGTTCGAGCCTTCGACGGATCAAGACATGAAGTAGTGGGAGAGATCAACCTGCCAATCCAAATAGGTTCCACTATCTTCAATGTGGATTTCCATGTGATGGACATCACTCCTGCTTACAGTTGCCTCCTTGACAGACCTTGGATTCACGACGCCAAAGCGATCCCTTTAACACTCCACCAAAGAATCAAATTCATGGTAGGTGACAAACTAGTCACAATTCAAGCTGAAGATGACATCTTGATCAGCAAGCCATCTACCCTACCCTATGTGGATGTAGCTGATGAGGCCCTTGAAACATCCTTTCAATTGCTTGAAATTGCCAATGTTGAAAGACTTCCCAACAATATGAAGGTGGCATATATGATGTAAAAATACGGGTATCGCCCAGGCCAGGGACTCGGTATGAATTCCCAAGGAATAAGGGAGCCACCAGATTTTAAAGACAATCCTTTGAAGCACGGCCTAGGGTATGACCCTACAAAGGATCAAACTACAAGAAGAAAGGGAAAGTCTCCCCTCCGCCCACTAAATCAGATCTTCCAAAGCGGAGGGATACAAGCGTCGAGAGCAACTTTAGTCATTAGATGTTCTTCTTTCAATTTTTAAAGGAATGTAAACCCAATGACTATTAGAGATTACTCCCCAGGGCAAGCCCGACCCCCGACCATTTTCAGGGCACATATTCCCCTTTTAATCATAAATAATGCATTTCTTATTATTTGCTTCTTTTCTTACTATTCATGTCTATATCTCATTAATAACCATGTTTAAGCAAACATTTCCAAAAGGCGTCTAAAAATTAAGAGTGTGTTATCATCAAAAAGTAAAATTAACCATCACTGATTGATCAGAAACGCAAGTAAGGTTTTACCTCGTCATAAGAAAGCCATGTTTCGCCAATGTTGTGCAAAAACAGAAAATGAAAATGATAAAAAGAGTCCGTAGAAGCTGAAGGCCAAAAAAGGAAGGGCAATTTACCTGGTAGGAAACCCACAAAGGGGGCTACACAAAAGTTAGAGTCAGCCCGCTAGGAAACCTGAACAATAATAAAGGGTAGCCTAGGTAAAAGATAGGGTTACAAAACAAAGTCCGTTAGAGTTCCTAAAGCAAAATAAAAAAGGAAACCTAGACAAAAGTTAGGACAAAACACAACATCCTAGATTGAAAACCCAAAGGGCAGTCTTGGGAAGTCAATCAGTTGTAATGGGCGCCACAAAATAATCAGGTAAAGACGCAACCTCGCAAACAAACGTTTGTTTAAACTAAGCCTAAATAGTCTGACTAACCTTGGCTAGCCATGCTTACAAATACCATTGTTTTGAAAATAAAAACCCCTTCTAAAACACAAACCTTTGAATTAATAATACTCGTCCTTCTTTTCTCTTGACCCTTATCGATACGATATGCTGGTCATTAACCGGGTAATGTAGAAACATAGTAATCAATAGGAGGATTGAAATTCCAAAAAAGGGGAAGAAACACACTAGTATGGAGAATAGCTCTTCAACACGATCATTCTTCGGTTATGGCAAATCCGAAATGGGAAAAATGGTAGAGCTGAATGTGACACCAGAAGAGCCTCATCGTCAAGGACACATTAGTTAATTTTTCTGAAAATATTAACTGAAATAGCATTATAGGAAGCATATCATAAACATTACATGCATAGATGTTGATGAACATGGTCCTATTTTCTTCAAAAAAAAAAGGTAGCGGATGGTCGTCCACTTAGGCCAGATGGCTGTCTGCCAGTGGCTGTTGGGGCTAGATGGCCGTCCATTCAGAGCGAATGGCCTTCTAGGGGTTGCCGTTGGGGGCAGACGGTCATCCAACCCAGCCAGACGGTCGTCCAGGAGTGGCTGTTGGGGGGCAGATGGCCGTCCACGTACACCAGACGGCCGTCCGCCCCTCCAATTTTTTGCCTATAAATTTAGGTGCCCAAAATGGTTCATGGCATCCCATTTTTGCATTCCCTCTCCCTCCTTTACTTTTCCTTGTATATTTGAGTGTTTTTAGTTGAGTAATAGACCGTGGGTAATTGTCAACACGTCGGAAACACTCCCGGGGACCCATAAGGAGCATCACCACTCCTCATATTCCCACTCAGCTGACAGAGCAGCACCGGACTAGATTCGCCAACATCAGCTAGTATGTCTAGCATCCTATGCTCTGGCTAGACTTCAGGATCCTAACTATGTTTGGTTGGGATCAGGATGTAAGGAGATACATTCAAGGCATAGGGTGGGACTTCCTGCTCAGAGATCCACCTACCCGCATTCACCACACTGCCACGCTGAAATTCCTCGCTTCTATTATGCTCATAGACCTACCATCTATGATCCCTGGGGTTCCTCCTGTCCAAGCAGTTACATACTGGATGAATGGAGCCTACCGGACCAACATCCTAGATGAGTTCAACGTCCTCATGGGATTTTATCAGCCATCAGAGATCCAAATGGTAGAGTACATGGGGGCATATTGTGAAAGGCCAACCACCCTCACCACCGGTCAAATATGGGAAGAGATTACCGGTTCCCAACACATTCCTGCAAACCTGAAGGGGACCGCCTTCCTCCCTCCTCTCTGCATTTGTCACAAGTTACTAGCAGACACCCTCCACAGCCGAAAAGAAAGCCAAGGCAAGGTGTAGACCCCAAATCTTGCCCGACCTCCAAATAAAGAATAGAAGACCTCCTATTTTGAAGATGGATGAAGCCTAACAAGCCATTAGGAGAGACTATTAGGCCCCATACTAGGATAGGAGGGAGTTTCTGTACCAAAAAATAAGTTTTCTCGCCTTGTTGGGACGAGATCGCCGTCTGGACTTCCCAGACCGCCGTCTCGCCACCTGCAAAGGACGAGACGGCGGTCTCGTTTCCCCAGACGGCGGTCTCACCGCATTTGGCAATCGAGACGGCGGTCTCGTTGGACGAGACGGCGGTCTCGACCCTGTCAGACGAGACCGGTGGTCTCGCCACTGACAGGCGCAAAAACCTATAAATAGGGGTCCTCCCCCCCTCATTTCCACACACCTCAAGCATTAGCTCTGCCTTCTCTCTAAAAACTTCTCTCTAGAATCCCTCCGATGCATTTCCAAAGTTTCTGAGTGTATTTGAGAGCATTTTCGGCATCTAGAAGAGTTTCCGACGTCTTGTAGAGTGAAGGGCTGCCAAAAAGCACCCTCTTTTTCAAGAGAAATATAAAAAGCTTGCTTCGGAGGTTTAATTTCTTCCTCTCTACTTTTAACGCTTTAATTTTAATTATGCAATAGATTAGGGCCATGTAGTCATCACTTTAAATTCCGCATAATAAAAAGGGCAAAAGTATATTTTCTGGTTTATTTATTAACAATAAAAGCTGGCCTATCATAGGGAACCCGAAAGGGGCGTCGTAAAGGGACTAATACTCCCTTTTTACGTAACTAACTCCCTTACCCAACTCTGGTTCTAATGACCAAAGTTGGTTTTTGAAAACCAACGCCTTTTAAAAACCTTTTCCGATGTTTCCGGTAAAAACATCGGTGGCGACTCCATAGAACCCAAAATAAATAATTCCTTGGGTTAGCCCGATTATCGGACAACCCAAGGACACCTTTCGAAAATCTCGCCCCTAGGTTAACCCGGTTATCGGACAACCTAAAGGCGTTGTAACCACCCATAAAAAACGTGAAAATCAAAAGGGTCGAAAAACCATCGCGTCGCTCCGACCGACCTTCTCTTTTGAGATGGCGGCGACAGATGGCGACTTCACTGGGGAAGCCTCGAGAGTTGATCCCATTTAGTGATTGGCCGGCTTAAATAATAAATAAACCAAGAAAATAACACTTTTGCCCTTAACTTGTATTTATAACATGTTTTAATGTTTGGCTTTAATAAATTGTTGTTTGTTTATACTAGCGCAAATTGCTTGAAATATAAACTGCACACAATCCCTTGCACACAACAGTTCCCTCTATACCCGAGGGCAAGTGAGAAAACCATAGGGAGTGGGTGGCAAGTACGGTTCGCTGTAGTGAGGGCCTTGAGCCCACCAGCGTGATCGGAAACCACCACTCAAGGTGATAACCTTCCTCTTTTGGCAACAAGACTGACTATGAACTTAGTGCTAAGCATGGTCGGACGACTAGAGAGTGGGAACCCTATAATGGGGGCACCTTGGGGGCCTTAGCCTGGTGAGAACAGTTAGAACCAACCCTTGCCAATGCACTTTTCTGTAGGAAAACCCTACCTCGTGATAAAAACGAAATCTCGCCTGTTCGGGGATGATCGAATTGTGTGTGCATATGATTGTTGCATTTGTCTGTTGCATAGCATAAACAAACAACAAAACAACAAAAGCCAAAAATATTTTTCACAAATAAACACCCTTATCTCGGACAGTCTGCCTTTTAGCTAGCCTGGTTTCAGGTTCTTTGTAAGCTAAGTAGCCACGCAGTTCCGACAGAAGAGATAAGGGACGCTAAAATATTCTTTCACATAAAGCCATATTTTATCTCGGACAGTCTGCCTTTTAGCTAGCCTGGTTTCAGGTTCTTTGCAAGCTAAGTAGTCACGCAGTTCCGACAGAAGAGATAAAAGGCTATAAAATAAACAAACAAATAAAAATAAAATCCATTTTTCCAAAGTCTGTAAATAAGACCTGGTCCAAAAATGTTATACTCATAAAACATTCATATAGATAGTTTATTCTTCCAAAATAAAAATACGCAAACATCATGTAGAAAAACATGATAAATAGAAAATAAACACTCACATACATTCAAATAAGCATCCATTTCATCAAAAATGCATTTTGGTTTTAGAAATGGAGGGGAAAAGTAGACAAACAAAGAAGGTGGACATTCCCCGTTTCCATACTGAGAGATTGGAACGGCTAAGCACTGTAATGCCATCGGAGGTCTGGGCCGACTTCAAAAAATCCTACGGACGGATTTTAGACCTCCTAAAGATATGTGTCGATCAGGTGTTCCTAAGGGCACTAATCCACTACTAGAATCCAAATCTGCGATGTTTCGAGTTTCTGCAGTTCGACTTGGTGCCCACCCTAGAGGAGTATGAGACCATGTTGAGGTGGCCCAAATCATCCGGGGTCCATGTTCGCCACGAAGCATATACTCCTGCAGCACCAGTCGCTGCCCTTATTCAGTTTCCATTCCATCAGAGTACCCTGATAAAGAAGGGGAACACCCAGGGTTGGAGACTAACGATGTTAGAAGACCACCTGTCCTACCTGGCTGAACGGACAGAGTGGGTTGCCTTTAACAAAACCCTGGCACTCATAATTTTTGGAACAGTCTTGTTCCCCTTCCATTTTGACACAGTAGATCAGGCTGTCATGGACGCCTTCTTCGCCTGGGACATGAATTCGAAAAGTCCCATGCCTGCTATTCTTGCCAACACCCTGCTCTCAGTGGAATTTTGTCACCAGAAGCAGGGCAAAATACTATGTTGCTGCTCTTCATTGCTATTTGTGTGGAGCACCACTCACCTGTACGCCTCTAATCACATGGGGATATTCCCCGATCCTTTGAGAAGTTTCTCCAAGATTCCCCTCCAACGTCGTCTGACATCAGAATGGAGGGATGAGTGGGAGCGCAAGGACGCCAACAGTATATCCTGGGTCTGTCCTTGGTTCCGACCCGACCCAGTTCTCATCAGATGTGGGGACTACCCGAGTGTTCCCTTGATAGGACTCAGGGGCTGCATAGCTTACTCACCTAAAGTAGCTATGAGGCAGCTCATGAGGACCCAAACTACCATTTCCCGAGGGGAGCTCGGAGGACTGTGCTTCTTTGGAGACCCATGCACCATCGCCAACTCATTAGCTGTGAGAAAAACATGGGAGAGGCCAGTCTACATGGGAGACAGAGAGCTAGGAAAAGCTCGGGTGGCTGTCACCAGTGACTATGAGGCATGGAGAAATAGAAGAGGAGTGGCTCAATCATCCACCACACCCACCACGAGCGCCAGAAATGAAGGGCTGCAAGCTCAGATCGACGCCTTGACCCAGAGGATAGAGATCATGGGAGCCCAGATGAGGGCCCTTGAAGAAAAGGAGCAAGAATCTATCCTCACGATTGATGGTCTGCGAAGGCAAGGCAAGAAAAAGGATCATGAAATAGAGCGCCTCAAGGACCAATGCGCTGACTCCCATGAACAAGCTATCCGAGCGTCCAAAACTGCCAGAACCAGTTCGGATAGCCAATTGCAGGAGATAACCGCCAGGTCAGCACACCTTGAGGCCGAAGCAGCAAAGCAGGCTCAAACGATCAAGGAGTTGTCGGAATAGCTCCTCAAGACTCGGTTAGACATCCGCCAAGAGCGAGAGGCCAACAGGAGACTCACCAAAAGTCTCTCTGAGCTACGCCACAAAGAAAGAGATGGGCTAGCTCAGTACGGCCAAGTACTTCAAGAGAAAGACCGAGCCGTTGAAAAGCTCGATGAACTACAAGCCTTGGTCGTTCATCAAGAGGCGAAGATCAAAGAGGCTCAACAATACAGTGAAGGTATGAGCCAAGCGGTCCGCAAACAAAGCGAAGCACTTGCTCGTCATGTCCGGGAAGCTGAGAGGGAACTACAGAGGAATCAAGATCCTCCTGTTGGTTTCTTTAAAGTTTTTCACTTTTGCCAAAAGTTGCTTCGCAGTATAGAATAGGGGAATGTACACCTTCTATTGAATAAATAAAATCTTCTTTTTGTGCAATGACTGTCTACTCGCATGCATAAGCATTCATTTGCATATTTAATTTCCCCTCCTTCACGCTTAATAAATAAGATAATAAAAAGGAAGGATTAACTAACACGTCTTCCCAACTCAGAAGAATGGAGAGAAAGCCACTCCTAATAAAGCTTACCCCAACGGTCGACTCGCCGCAAGAGGAAAATAAGCCTCGGCCGTTGGTCCTCAAGAGTAAAGAAGAGGGGGCAAGGACGCCAGTGCGACTATTTATGCCACGTCCTTTCCCCTATGAGTCAAATAAAGTTGTACTGTGGAGATATGGGGAATCTTCACCGATAAAAGAAGAAATAACAAACATAGTCGGCATCGGGGGCGCAACTAGAAGTGGAAGAATCTACTCCCCCAAGGACACACAGGAAGATGTCCTCCAGAATAAAGGGAAAAATAAAAAGACCGAAGAAGGAAAAGAAAATAAGGAATCCAAGGAGGAGACAGAGGAATTACTCCAGTTCATAAGGCAGAGTGAGTATTCCATTATAGACCAGCTCAACCGTACACCTGCAAAAATCACATTGCTATCTTTGATAATGAGCTCGGAACCGCATAAAAACGCCCTGCTGAAGTCTTGAGCGAGGCGCATGTACCTCACACAATATCCCAAGAAAAGGTCGAGAGGATCGTCGGTCACATCACGACAAACGATCACCTCACCTTCACAGAGGAAGAACTCCCCCTAGAGGGGTCAAACCACAACAAGACCTTGCATATCTCGGTTAAATGCAAGGAGTACCTCATCACCAAAGTTCTTGTGGATAACGGGTCATCCCTGAACGTGATGCCCAAGTGAACACTGGATAAGTTGACTATCCAAGGAACCCGTCTGCGCCCAAGCAGCACCATCGTTCGAGCCTTCGACGGATCAAAACGAGAAGTAGTGGGAGAGATCAATTTGCCAATCCAAGTTGGACCCACTACCTTCAACGTCGATTTCCATGTAATGGACATTACTCCAGCATACAGCTGTCTCCTCGGCAGGCCTTGGATTCATGACGCTAAGGCAGTACCTTCGACGCTCCACCAGAAAGTCAAGTTCATAGTGGACGACAAACTGGTCACAGTCCAAGCGGAAGACGATATCCTGATCAGTGGACCGTCCGCCCAACCTTATGTGGATGCGGCCGAAGAGGCCCTTGAAACATCTTTTCAAGCGCTCGAAATTGCCAACATAGAGCGACTTCCCAGAAACACAAAGGTAGCCCGCATGATGTTGAAGCACGGTTACCATCCTGGCCAAGGACTGGGGACAGATTCCCAAGGCATGAGGGAACCCCCAGAATTCAAAGACAATCCTTGCAAGTATGACCTAGGATATAACCCTACTAAGGGCCGAGCAGAAAGGAGAAAAGGGAAGTCTCCCCTCCGCACACTCAAGCAAATTTTCCGAAGTGGAGGGGTGCAAGCGTCAAGAGCCACTCTAGTCATTAGGAAATCTTTTTCTTTGTTTAAGGGATGTAAACCCCATGATTGTTAGAGACTATCCCCCGGGGCGAGCCCGACCCCCGGGCATTTTAGGGCACATATTCCCTTATTAATTAATAAAGAATGATTCTTTCTATCTGCTTCTCTTCTTTCTACTTCTGACTAGACCACGTGAATAACCCTGTCTAAGTAAACATAAAAAAGAAGAAGAATAAAAAGCGCTTCCAAATAATCAACATTTACCATTGCTATTACCATCAAGCTAGTTGATTAGAAGCACATAAAAATAAGACTTCACCTCACCCATAAAGAAAGTCATGCTTCGCCAATACTGTGAAAAAAATAAATCCACAAAAAAAGAAAAAGCCCAGAGAAGCCAAAGGCCAAAGAAAAGGGCAAACTACCTGGTAGGAAACCCACTAAGGGGGATACACAAAAGATAGGGTCGACCTGGTAGGATACCCGAACAACAATAAAGGGTAGCCTAGGCAAAAGTTAGGGTTACAAATAAGGTCCGCTAGGATTTCTCCAAAAATTTTACAAAAGAAGGAACCTAGACAAAAGTTAGGGCCAACACACAGTATCCTAGTTCGAAAACCCAAAGGGCGATCTAGGGAAATCAGCTAGCCATTTAAAAAGCAATGGAAATAAAACCAAAGAGCGCAAATACAAAAAGAAAGGAAAAATGTTTGCTTAGACAAAGCCTAAACACCCAGGCTTAACCTTAACCAGTCATTCTTACAAAACCCTTTTATCAATAAAAATCAACCCTCTAAAACACAAACCATTGATTTTTACCCCTTTACTTCTTTTCTCTTGACCCTCACGACAATATTCTAATAATTAATTTGGGAATATGGAGGCGTATAGTCAACAAGAGGATTGAAATCCCTAAAGTAAGGAAAGAGGGACACTACGTGACAAAAGTGCTCTACAAAAGAAAAAGAAAAAGAAGAAAAAGAGAAAAATAGAGAAAGAAAGAAATTACCCTTCGGTTACAAGAAGTCCGGCATGGTACAACCAAGAGTAAACGCAGCGAATCAGAAGGCTTTCAGCGCAACGAGACACATTGGTTAAATCCTTCTGAAAACTTAATCAAAATAGGCATTATAGGACATCAAAACATAAAAACATTGCATGCATAAAATGTTTTTAGACGAGGTCCTATTACCTCTTTCAAAAAATAACAAAAAAAGCAACAAAAGGATAAAAATAAAAAAAAATCTCTTCCGTAATTCGAGACCGCCGTCTGGGCCAACCAGACCGCCGTCTCAGTTACCCAGCAAGACGAGACCGCCGTCTGGACCAACCAGACCGCCGTCTCGACACAGGTGAAAACGAGACCGCCGTCTCGATCAACGAGACCGCCGTCTCGATTAAGCCGAACGTCGAGAGCGCCGTCTCGATGGACCAGACCGCCGTCTCGACTTGGAGGAGACACGAGACCGCCGTCTCGCCCACCCAGACGGCGGTCTTGATTTCGCAAAATTCCCTATATATAGGGGGCGCGCTTGGGGGCTTCCTCACAACTCCCCTTGCCTCCAGAACCTCCTTTCTCTCAACTCCTGCATTCCCAAGCACCCTCTGGTCAGAATGTTTAGCAGAAGCGCTTCCAGGAAGAGAAGGAGCACCGCCGGTGCCAGTAGTTCTGCAGCACCGCCGTCCCAGGACCCTTCTCAAGTGTCGCCACAGCACCAGGCCTGCCTTGAAAATATTCGGACCTACCAGTGGCATCCAATGCTCAAGCTGGATTTCAACATCCTAGCTGAATTTGGATGGGAGGACGACGTCCGGACCCATCTAGATAGCATCGGGTGGGGCTTCCTGCTGTAGCCACCACCTACACATGTGTACCCGCAAGCGGTACTGGAGTTCCTAGCCTCCGTCTCCTACTCTGAGGTCCCCTCCACGGTCCCGGGCCTACCGCCCACCAGGATGGTGACCTATTTTATGGGTGGGCAATACCAGACCTCCACCCTCAAAGAATTCAACGTAACCATCGGGTTCGTCCGGCCCGAGGACGCCATGACCCAGGAATACCGTGAGGCCATATGCTCACGGCCCACCAACCTCACCGCCGCCGAGATGTGGCATGAGCTCACGGGAGCCACCACACTACCCACGCTGATGAGGGGATCCGCTCTTCCCCCAGCACTCTGTATCTGCCACAAGCTGTTGGCAGGAACCAAACATTGGAGGAAGGAGAGTCAGGGCAAAATATCCCTCCCTGACCTCTTCGTACTGTATTGCATGAGCCAGAAGAGGCGCTGCAACCCCGGGTACTTCTTCCTGAAAGCCCTCAAGGACTTCGGGCACAGATCCAGGGGGCCATCCTCATGGCTCCACTCATCACTCCCCTGGCAGAGAGGTTGGGGTGCCGTGGCCGGGAAGAGCTGGCCTCCAACCTGCGACCTGAATCTATCAACGCGTCGGTCCTGGTCAGCATGGGGATGCTGATTCGCAGAGGGACCCAGTTGGCCCTCCATCCCACACTGGATTTTGCATTGGAACTCCATGACGCAATGCAGGATCTGCCTACACCTCCCGACTTCCAACAGCAGCAGTAGCCGCCACGGTATGCGGATGACTTCGCTGGCATGCACCGCCACCTGAGCGATCTATGCCAGCAGTTCGACCATATGACTGTGAGGCAAGAGCAAATATCCCAGAGGCAAGAGCAACTATCCCAAAGGCAGGAGGCCTTTGACACCCGGCTGGGAGAAATGTACCAGCACCAACAGGACATGCGCCATGATTGGACAACATTCCAGCAAGAATACCGGGATGAAGTCCAAGAGCATGCGGACGTCCGGTACCATATGTACCAGCATTTCCCTCCCAGGGATCGGGTCCAGAGGATAGCCCTTAGGGATAGTACTTGCAAAAATAGGGTTGTAATAAAATTCCCCCATAAATAAAATTCTATTTCATGCATCTTTTTGCCATCTTCTGCAAAAGCCAGCATAACAAAAAAAACAAAAAAAAAACAAAACTTAAAAAAAAAAAAGAGAAAAGGCATACGCTCAATCACCCCAATCAACAAAATCTCGACCGCCAAGTAAGAGTCAAACAGAAAAGACCCATCTGACCAGCCAGCAAGGATCGGATGATCACCACCAAAAGAACAAAAACAAAGAAATCCCCAGCAACCAACAAAGCTGGATGAAACACAAAATCCCCGGCACAGCCCGGACGACCATTCAAGAGGTTCAAGCACATCTACCAAAACAGAAATCACTCCCCAGAGAGCCGGCACATGATCAGAATCAGTAAGCCGCCACCATCGCCAAAGGGTCAGCCACCGCAAGAAGGGGCATCCAGAGGCACATAACCAGACGGGGGTTCATACTCGTCAGCCAAGGGGTCAGCTACCGCGTCAAAGGAGCATCCCGAGGTTTCACATTGGCGCATGATCAGAATCAGTAAGCCGCCAACATCGCCAAAGGGTCAGCCACCACAAGAAGGGGCATCCAGAGGCACATAACCAGACGGGGGTTCATACTCGTCAGCCAAGGGGTCAGCTACCGCGTCAAAGGAGCATCCCGAGGTTTCACATTGGCGCATGATCAGAATCAGTAAGCCGCCACCACAGCCAAAGGATCAGCTACCACAAGATGGAGCATCCGGAGGCTAAACACCAGATGGGGGTGTGTACTCATCGGGCCTTACAAAAGGGGGCTTACCAGGCGGGGGTTCATACTCGTCAAACACCAGATGGGGGTGTGTACTCATCAGGCCTTACAGAAGGGGGCTTACCGGGCGAGGGTTCATACTCGTCAAACCAGGTGGGGGTTCGTACTCATCAGCTGAAGGGGTCAGCTACCACGACAAAGGAGCATCCCGGAAGCGCACAACACAACATCTCCCCAGAGGATCATCCGCCGCAAAGACGGAACATCTGAAGGGCAACCGGGCAAGAGGGTCAACTCCTTTACCCTCCAGTCGATCACCTTGGCACAAAAGACCAGTAGTCGACTGGTTGGGTAAAGGGGGGGTAGCTGTAGACCCCAAATCTTGCCCGGCCTCCAAATAAAGACTAGAAGACCTCCTATTTTGAAGATGGATGAAGCCTAACAAGCCATTAGGAGAGACTATTAGGCCCCATACTAGGATAGGAGGGAGTTTCTGTACCAAAAAATAAGTTTTCTCGCCTTGTTGGGATGAGACCGCCGTCTGGACTTCCCAGACCGCCGTCTCGCCTCATGCAAGTGGCGAGACTGCCGTCTCGCTTGACGAGACGGCGGTCTCGCCACCTGCGAAGGACGAGACGGCGGTCTCGCCGCGTTTGGCAATCGAGACGGCGGTCTCGTTGGACGAGACGGCAGTCTTGACCCTATCAGACGAGACCGGCGGTCTCGCCACTGACAGGCACGAAAACCTATAAATAGGGGTCCTCCCCCCCTCATTTCCACACACCTCAAGCATTAGCTCTGCCTTCTCTCTAAAAACTTCTCCCTAGAATCCCTCCGACGCATTTCCGAAGTTTCTGAGTGTATTTGAGAGCATTTTTCGGCGTCTAGAAGAGTTTCCGACGTCTTGTAGAGTGAAGGGATGCCAAAAAGCACCCTCTTTTTCAAGAGAAATATAAAAAGCTTGCTTCGGAGGTTTAATTTCTTCCTCTCTACTTTTAACGCTTTAATTTTAATTATGCAATAGATTAGGGCCATGTAGTCATCACTTTAAATTCCGCATAATAAAAAGGGCAAAAGTATATTTTCCGGTTTATTTATTAACAATAAAAGCTGGCCTATCATAGGGAACCCGAAAGGGGCGTCGTAAAGGGACTAATACTCCCTTTACACGTAACTAACTCCCTTACCCAACTCTGGTTCTAATGACCAAAGTTGGTTTTTGAAAACCAACGCCTTTTAAAAACCTTTTCTGATGTTTCCGGTAAAAACATCGGTGGTGACTCCATAGAACCCAAAATAAATAAGTCCTTGGGTTAGCCCGGTTATCGGACAACCCAAGGACACCTTTCGAAAACCTCGCCCCTAGGTTAGCCCGGTTATCGGACAACCTAAAGGCGTTGTAACCACCCATAAAAAACGCGAAAATCAGAAGGGTCGAAAAACCATCGCGTCGCTCTGACCGACCTTCTCTTTTGAGACGGCGGCGACACAAGGTCACTCAGGTGAACCTTTTCGCCATCTAATGCATGCATTGAGGAATTCGATGCAATCTTGACTACTTTTTCTTGAAGGCGCTGAAAGACTTCGGGACCCGAGGCCTGACAATATCCATCATGATAGGTCCCGCTTATCACCCCTCTGACCGAATATTGGGGATGCACTGAAGGAGAAGACATCCCTACCGCCCTCCAGCCAGAGCTCATAGATGGTACGGTAATCGCCAGCATGAGCATGCTCACTTGGCAGGGCACCTCTTGGGTCTTACTCCCCCTCCTCGCTATGACGATCGACATTCACGATATGGACACACTGGAGTCACAAGAGATGTCCATCCCTCCAGGATCCCAGCAGCAGCAGACACAGTATGGGGATGACCTCACCAACATACATCGGCATATAGACGATGAGAGGACCCATATGGATAGACAATTCTAGTACTTACGCCAACAGATCGATCAGATGTCCCTAAGGCAGGAGGGTTATGAGCGAGCGTAGGAAAGTCTTAGCCATAGGGTAGATGGCCTCACACAAAGGGTGGATGAGATAGGTCAAAACCTAAACAACATGATCCAAAGCTAGGAGGAATTCCAGCATCGCGTACTCCGTCGACTCCCTTCGCCAACACCGTCCTCAGCATCCACCTTAGAGCCAGAAAGCTGAGATCTTTAATAAATTTCCTGTTGTACTCTGGGTCCCACAAAATAAATAAAAATTTTAATGTTTTTATCTAATTGCCTCTCCCTTTTTACAAAAGCCAGTGTGCATGAAAGAAACTAGGAAATAAAAAGGCACACGCATCATTCCAAAAAAGCCAAATCTCAAAATCGCGAGAAAAAAGAATAAAACCGCGGAAAAAGGCGAAATTAATCAAGAGCTTCTGGGACCAAATAAATTCTGACTGTTATACTTCCACCAAATAAGGAAAAGGCAACAACCAAAATGCACCTAACAGAAAGGCATTATCCCCAAACAGATCAACCTACTCAGAGGCAAAACAACGCAAATCGAAAGCCTTCACTTCTGATGAAGCAATCCGCCTACTTAGAGGCATCGTCCAAATCGACATATCCCCAATGGATTCTTGTCTACTTCAGAGGCATTTACCAAGAATCTCCAGAAGTCAACAAACTGGATGACTACACAAGAAGAGTCAAGAGCAATCACTCCCCATTTGAGTCGGTGCATGAGCTAGAGCAGTAAGCCGCCACCACATACATCGTTTGAAAGAATAGCTCTGTTGCAAGGGAGTGTCCTAAAGACGAATTCCGGCGCATGCGCTAGAGCAGTAAGCCGCCACCACATACATCGTCCGAAGAATCAGCTCCTTTGCAAGGGAGTGTCCTGAATACAAATGTCGGCGCATGAGCTAGAGCAGTAAGCCGCCACCACTATCAGAAGGATCAACCATCACAACAAAAGTGGCATCAGAAGATAGAGTTCTACACATCATCTAGAGGATCATCTCCGTCGCAAAGGAGTGTCCGGAAGACACAATCCGCCATCATCATCCGACATATCAGCTCCACTGCAAAGGAGTATCTTGAAGGAGGGATGTACATCATCTGAAGGGTCAACCCTGTTACAAAAGGGTATCCAGAAGATACAACCTGCCTCTACTATCCTAAGGGTCAGCTACCGCAACATGGGAGCATCTTGAAGACAAGAGTTCACCACCCAAGGGGTCAGCTGCCGCATCAAAGGAGCATCCCAGGGGAAAAATCTTCATCAGCCGAAGGGTCAGCTACTGCACCGAAGGACATCCTAAAGCTGTTAAACATACAAGGATATGAAGCTTGAAGATTTTGATGATGATTCAAGAACAAAGGACTTAAAGACTTGAAGATTTAGAATCATGTGTATTTTACTTGTAATAACTCTATTTTATGTTTTTGAGTCTGTATAATTAGAATACAAGATAGCCAGCACATAGTCCATCATCTGAAAATTCATTTTTATTAAATCCACTCTGTGATAATCAATTATCACTTAGAATAATCGATTATCCTACACTAAAAAATTGTTTTTTTGAAAACCTTGTTGTGATAATCGATTATCACTCAGGATAATCAATTATCCTAGCTAGATAATCGATTATTTACACAGATAATCGATTATCCTGGTCCTGTTTTACTCCTCTGCGAAAATGGCTCTGTAATAATCGATTACCACTCAAGATAATCAATTATCTACGTTTATATGAGTTTTGAAATTCAAATGTGAACCAATTTACAAAAACTCTATTCCTAATTCTTATGTTTTCAAAAATCATCATTTCCCAGACCCTATTCACTCTACTTAAGGTTCTCTAAGGTTCTGTGCAAAATAACAATCCTTTTTCATACAAGAGTTAAGAGTTGTGATTGCTAGAGGACTTTGTGTAGGAAAAAAAAAGGGGCTTTTGAAAACCTAGTGTGGGCTAGAAGCGATAAGAATCACTGAGTGGGTTTCTTGGTGGATTGTGTGTTGTGCCATCTCTAGAAAAAGCTATTGTTCAACCTTTGTGGATTCAAAGGATGTGTTCATCTCTTGTGTGACTTAAGAGAGGTGTTTTCTATTCCTTATCTTTTTCAATTTGTAATATGTTGTAACTTGTGATTATAGTGACAGCGTTAATCCTCTTTTAGAGTGATTAACAACTGGACGAAAGGTCTTTTGATCTGAACCAATATAAATCATATGTGTAATCTTCTTTCCCTTTCTCTATTTACATTACAAGTATTTTAATCGGTGAAATTTGGGGAAAATTTTCAAAACCCTAATTTTTTATAAGAAACCAATTCAACCCCCCTCTTGGTTTTTGTCCCTAAACGTGAACATTCCGTTGCGCAATTCTAACAAGTGGTATCAGAGCTTGCTTTGATAGTCATTCAAATTTCAAAAATGATCAGAAAAAACCAAACCTTTGCCAAGGGTGCTTCTATCAATAGACCCCCACTTTTTGCGGGGCAAAATTATCCTTTTTGGAAAGTTAGAATGCAAATATTTTTGGAGTCTGTTGATAGGGGTGTATGGGATGCAATTGTAAATGGTCCTTTTATTCCTAAAGTTACTGTAAATGATGTAGAAGAACCTAAACCATTTTCTAGATGGACGGCTGAAGAAAATAGGAAAGCCCAATATGATGTTAGATCTAGGAATATAATTTCGTCTGCTTTAACCCTTGATGAGTTTTACAGGATATCTTTTTCAAGAGTGCTCAAGAAATGTGGGAAATGTTAAGAGTAACCCATGAAGGTACCGATGATGTAAAAAGAGCACGAAAGAACTCATTAATTCAAGAATATGAGATGTTCATAATGCAACAAGGAGAAATGATCTTTGATGTTCAAAAACATTTCACACATATTATGAATCATTGTAGACCCCTAATTTTGCCCGGCTTCTTAATAAAAGAAAAGAAGACCTCTCGTAACAACATAGAGTTCACCCAGTCACCCGACGAAAGCTAAGGAGACTCCCTACATGAAGATAAAGCTCGCCCCGCATCTTAATGAAGGCCAAAAAGACTTCCTATATGAAGATAAAGCTTCAACGGACGCATATCGACATCAACCAACGTCCGGAAAAAGCAAGGAAAGCTTCCCAGGGTCCCAGAATGCAAAAACTGGACAAAACAGGTCGAGACCACCGTCCCAGAGTTGGGACGACCGTCCCAACTATCCTAGGACAAGTGAGACGCGCGTCCCAAATGTGGGACGGCCGTCCCAAGTTCCAGGGGGTCCCAGCATGTGTAAAAAATGCATTTGGGACGGCCGTCCCAACCCAGACGGCCGTCCCAGATGTGCCAGGCAGCGAAAACTATAAATAGGAGGCTCATTTGCTCATTTTCCACACACCAGACAACTCAGAGCACTTGTCTACTTCTCTCCCTCTTTCGAATGATCCTTTTGATTGCCTGATATAGGTAACAATCAGTTAAGGAATTAGATTCCGGCATTCGATTCTTCTAGAAAATTTTAGTTGAGTCGAGTTTTGTCGTGAGGAGAGTCGTTGTAGAGCGAGGGACTGCCGAAACACGTCCTTATTGTAAGAGAGTTGCTATATAAAGCTTGCTACGGAGGTTCTTCTCAAATCTCTTCTCTTTTACTGCTTTATTTATTGCTTTATGAAATGTAAATAAAATCATGTAGATAGCCATATTTATTGTACGAATAAAATAGGGTAATAGTGTAATTTCTTGTAATCTCTACTTAAATGAATGAATCCGTCATAGGGAACCCGAAAGGGGCGTTGTGGGGTGCTAATACCTTCCCCACACGTAACTAACTCCCTTACCCAACTCTGGTTATAATGGCCAAGTGCGGTTTTTCTTAAAATCAACTTTTTTTCCTTTTCCAATGTTTAAGGTCAAAACATTGGTGGCGACTCCAAAAGAACCCCTTTTTCAAAAACCTTGCTTCTATTAGAGGATAGTTCAGTTGTTGAGCACCTCGGAAGCAATGAACATATTTTAAACAAAAAACGCGAGTCTCAACCATCTTTTCGCGACCGCTCGCATCAAACGTTTGAGATGTCCCTGGACGTCAGAACGGACGGCGGCGACAGATGGCGACTCCACTGGGGAAGCTAGAGAGTTGATCCCATTTAGTGACGGATAAATTCAAACTAAGTAAAGATTTGAAATTACGCCTTTACCCTCTTTTGTATGTTTTATTGTATGGCTTTAATAATTGCTGTATGATTATTTCTGCAAATTGTTTGAAATATAAATTGCACACAAAACCCTTGCACACAACAGTCCCTCTATACCCGGGGGCAAGAGTGAATACCTATAGGGAGTGGGTGGCAGATACGACCGGCTTGTTGGCACACGGGGCTACAACCGTTGTCGAAAACCACCAACTCAAGGTAATAACTCTCTTCTTTTGGTCTAAGGATTTCGCCACGGAGTTCCGTGCATGACCCGAGGACTGAGAGATTGAGAGGTCCCTATAATGGGGGAACCTTGGGGACCTTTGGCCTTGGTGAGAACAGTTAGAACCGCCTAAACCAAGCATGTTTCTGCAGGAAAACCCTACCTCGTGATTAAATAAGCATGGCTCTGCTCGTGGGTGAATGAATTGTGTGTGCATTTGTTTGCTGCATTTGTATTGATGCATTAGCATAGGGTAATCATACAACAAAAATAGTGAAAAACCCTAAAAATCATAAAAGTGATAAGATAAGACCACCTTTATCTCGGACAGTCTTCAGTTAAGCTAGCCTGGTTTCAGGTTCTTTGTAAGCTAAGTAGCCACGTTGACCGACAGAAGAGATAAAGGGTCATAAAAAATATAAGAACAAATTAAAGCCCCATAAAATGCCTTTCACAATAAAGAGATTCTTGGCAAAGTCGTATCATTCATACCACATCATCCAATAAGTGGTAAAACCAAGAGAGAAAATAAATGCATAAGGAAAGTATGCATCAACATCATCATAATAAATCTCTAATACATAAACACATTCATTCTAGGACGTATTAGATATCCTTAGACAATAGCAAAAGAGATAAGCGTGCTGAGGTATGTTGGCAACCTTTGAAAAAAGGAAGTTAACAAAATAAGATGGGTATGGTACCCTTAGAACATAAGCTTTTGAGAAGATACCTAAGTTATTGTCTAAGACATATCTATTTCACACTAATCATTTGAAATAAAAGGCTATAATAAAAATTGTTAAAATCATTTAGAAAGTGGCCGGTCTTCTGCCCATCCTTACTCGCGCTCAAAAAGCTAAGAAGATGGAACAACTGGAGGAACAAAACCGAAAGCTCACTACTGAGCTTAATACGCTGAAAGATCAAATGGCTCAAATGTTAGAAATGATGTGTCAACAAAATCTCCATAAGGAAGGTCCTCAAAGTGGACAAGCCTCCCACCAAGAAGAAGAGGAGGAACCCAATGACGAGCATGACCAATCTAGTGCAAGGGTAGTACATATTCATGCTCCGAAAATATCAAAACAACAGCTGACTGCCCTTGAAGAGAGATTGAGAGCCATGGAAGGGCATAATTTTGATGTTAAAGAGGCAGTTGATATGTGCCTCGTCAAAAATATCCAATTCCCTAACAAATTCAAAACTCCAGATTTCCCAAAATACAAGGGAATGACCTGCCCCAAAAGCCATCTTACAATGTACTGCAGTAAGATGGGCTGCATATGCGGATAATGAAAAGCTCTCGATCCACTTGCTTTCAGGAAAGCTTAGGCTGAATCAGCCCTAAATTGGTATATGCAATTGGAAGGAGGGCAAATCCAAACCTGGAGGCATCCGGCGGATGCTTTTCTTCGTCGCTATAAATACAATATTGATCGACCCCTGAAAGAGCGAGATATACAATTATTAAGCAAGAAAGACGACGAATCCTTTAAGGCATATGCCCAAAGATGGAGGGAATTGGCAGCGCAAGTGGAACCTCCTTTATCTGACAAGGAAACTACATCCATGTTCATCAATTCTTTGACTGGTCCCTATTACGACAAAATGATAGGGAACACATCAACACTCTTTGCAGATGTGGTCATTATAGGAGAAAGAGTAGAGCAAGGTCTGAAAAGCGGAAGAATTGCACAACAGACCTCCTCCAATTCCTCTACTCAAAACTTTAAAAAGAACTTTGGAAAGAAGAAGGATGGAACCGTAAACGCAATCAACTTCGCCACTCCTCCTTCCTCCTCACAACAGACCAAGTCACGCAGGCCGGAAAGGAAATTTACCCCCATTCCAACCTCTTATGGAAGCCTGCTGCTAAAATTGCTGGATGCCAAACTCCTCGTGCGCATCCCTCCCAAGA
This sequence comes from Sphenostylis stenocarpa, assembly GCA_963425845.1. Lineage (NCBI taxonomy): Eukaryota > Viridiplantae > Streptophyta > Magnoliopsida > Fabales > Fabaceae > Sphenostylis > Sphenostylis stenocarpa. The sequence continues at coordinate 32,479,705 of OY731403.1, forward strand.
AAATGGAGCCACCATATCCAGAATGGTATAAGCCAAATGAAAAATGCAATTATCATTCGGACGCCCCAGGACACTTCGTAGATAAGTGTATGACCTTAAAGCATAAGGTCTAAGATTTAATAGATGCGGGATGGATTACCTTTGACGCATCTACTCCAAAGGTGGATGACCAGCCCTTATCAAAGCCCGAATAAAAGACGGCATAGGGAAGACCAGCAATTTAGGGCTCATCATTTTTGCCATCTCTAAAAAATATATAATAAACATAAAAAATATAAAAAAATATATTCAAGCTTCCGATGTATCTCTCGTGATCCTTGCCCATGATCACGGGATTTTTGATTAAAGTGGGCTCTGTAAATATTTCTTTTTTGTCAATACAATAAGGCATTTTTCATAATATTCGTATTCTCTTTCATTCTTTTCTCTCTCACACATTTAATAAAGAAATCTAAAAAAAGCATATCCATACGGTCATGTACTGTGATTGAAAACTCTCCGGAAGATCCGAAAGCCGAAGGCGAATGGATTGAGTCGGACGGTGAGGAGGGGACCATTTCCGGACATGCAAAGACTGTTAGAAAAAGAAGCTCAGTCAATACAGCCCCATCAGGAGAAAACCGAGGCCATCAATTTGGGACAAGAAGATAATAAGAAAGAAGTAAATATTGGGACCCAAATTGATGATGATGTCAGGGAAAGGCTGATACAGTTGCTAAGAGAATATGTGGATGTATTCGCTTGGTCCTACCATGATATTCCTGGAATTGATGAAAGTATAGTGGAGCATAGATTACCACTAAAAGAGGGATTTCGGCCCGTTAAGCAGAAACTCAGAAGAGTAAAGCCAGAATGGTCCTTGAAAATTAAGGAAGAAGTAGAAAAATAGTTGGATGCCAATTTCCTAATCGTGTCAAAATACCCTGAATGGTTGGCAAACATTGTGCCAGTTATAAAGAAAAATGGAAAAATCAGAGTATGCGTAGATTACAGGGATTTAAATGTGCAAGTCCAAAAGATGATTTTCCCTTGCCACATATTGATATGCTGGTAGATCATACCGCTACAAATACTCTCTATTCTTTCATGGATGGATATGCAGGGTATAACCAAATCAAATTAGCTGTTGAAGACAGAGAAAAAACTTCTTTCATTACACCGTGGGGTACATTCTGTTATAGAGTAATGCCTTTTGGACTTAAGAATGCAGGGGCTACTTATCAAAGGGCTATGGTTACATTCTTTCATGATATGATCCACAAAGAAATCGAAGTATATGTGGATGACATGATCGCTAAGTCCAAAAACGAAATAGATCACCTCCAATACTTAAAGAAGTTATTTAATCGGCTTCGAAAATACCAGATTAAGCTCAATCCGGCTAAATGCATATTCGGAGTATGATCAGGAAAACTCCTTGGGTTTATTGTCAGTAAAAGAGGAATTGAGGTAGACCCTGATAAAACAAAGGCAATCGTAGAAATGCCCCCACCAAGAACAGAAAAAGAAGTCAGAGGGTTCTTAGGCCGAATAAACTACATCGCACAGTTCATCACGCAATTAACGGACAAGTGTACGCCTATCTTCAAGTTATTGCGTAAAAACCAACCGAAAGTTTGGAATGACGAATGTCAACAAGCTTTCGAGAAAATCAAAATGTGCCTAACCAATCCCCTAGTATTGGTACCACCTGTGGAAGGAAAGCCCCTGATTCTTTACCTGTCAGTACTCGACGAGTCCATGGGATGTGTGCTCGGTCAGCAAGATGATACGGGTAAAAAAGAACAAGCCATATATTACCTCTGTAAGAAATTTCTAAACTATGAGACCCATTATACACCACTTGAAAAAACATGTTGTGCATTGGTGTGGGCAACTCAACGTCTTCGACAATATATGGTCAGACATACAACTTGGTTAATTTCCAAAATGGACCCAATCAAATATCTGTTTGAAAAACCCGTCTTGACCGGAAGGATAGCCAGATGGCAAGTACTCCTCTCAAAATTCGATATTGTTCATGTCACTCAAAAAGCTATCAAAGGCAGTCCTTTAGTAGAATATCTGGCATATGGGCCAACTGACGAATATCAATCCCTCCAAGATGATTTTTCAAATGAGCATATAATGCACATCCAACACGAAGAACTTGAAAATGATGAGTGGATCATGTTTTTCGATGGAGCTTCGAACTTAATGGGACATGGGATCGGAGCTATTTTAATATCTCCTAAAAGGAATTATATCCCAGTAACAGCCAGATTAAACTTTGATTGCACGAACAATATGGCGGAATACGAAGCCTGTGCTCTAGGTATTCAAGCAGCTCTGGATCATGGGGTGACTAAACTCAAAGTATTCGGTGACTCATCCCTTGTTATTTACCAGCTCAATGGTGAATGGGAAACTAGAAATTCCAAGTTAATCCCTTATCTGGAGCATATCCGTAATATGACTTCAAAAATGGAAAACATCAGTTTCGAGTACATCCCTCGGGAAGATAACCAAATTGCAGATGCACTTGCAACATTATCATCCATGTTCGCATTAGGACAAGAACATGAGATGCCCATCATCCAAGTCAAAAGGCACGATAAACAAGCCTTTTGTATGTCGGTGGACAATGAAAAAGATAGAATCCCTTGGTATCAGGACATAAGGCGATACCTGACAAAGGGCGAATACCCTGAGGGAATCAGTGACAATGACAAAAGGATCATTCGGAAAAGGGCCCATAGGGTTTATGTTAATAGGAGAAACCCTCTATAAAAGGAATTTTGATTCCACTTTGTTAAGGTGTGTAAATCTTGAAGAAGCACAGAAATTGATTAAAGAAATACATGAGGGAACCTTCGGGACTCATGCACCGGGGCATATCATGGCTAGGAAAATCCTCGGAGCGGGATACTTTTGGTCCACAATGGAAAAGGGCTGTCATCGAGTATGCTAGAAAATGTCACAAATGTCAAGTACATGCGGACAATATACATGTTCCACCGGTACCTCTCAATGTTATGGCTATCCCTTGGTCATTTGCTATGTGGGGCATGGATGTTATCGGACCTATTGAGCCTAAGGCATCTAATGGCCATCGATTCATTCTGGTGGCTATCGACTACTTCACTAAGTGGGTAGAAGCTGCATCTTATGCACATGTGACTAAAAAGGTAGTGGTCACCTTTGTTAATAAAAATATCATATGTCGATACGGCATCCCACATCGTCTTATTGCGATAATGGAACCAACTTGAACAATAAGATGATGGAGGAATTATGTCAAGATTTCAAAATTCAACACCATAATTCCTCTCCCTATCGACCAAAAATGAATGGCGCGGTAGAAGCGACCAATAAAAACATCAAGAAGATTGTTCAAAAGATGGTTAAAACCTATAGGGATTGGCATGAAATGTTGCCTTTTTCTCTTCATGGTTATCGAACGTCTGTACGAACCTCAACAGGATCTACGCCATTCTCCCTTGTATATGGAATGGAGGTTGTATTGCCAATAGAGGTCGAAATACCTTCCCTGCGAATTATAATGGAAGAAAAATTAACAGAAGCCGAATGGGTTCAAAGTCGATATGACCAGCTAAACCTTATCGATGAAAAGCGGCTGAACGCTATATGTCATGGACAAGCATATCAAAAGAAGATCAAAAAGGCTTATGATAAAAAGGTCCACCCTCATACTTATCAAGAAGGGGATCTAGTAATAAAGAAAATGCTTCCAGCCCAGAAAGATAAAATTGGAAAATGGGCAGCAAATTACGAAGGACCCTTTGTGGTCAAACGAGCTTTCTCAGGAGGGGCGCTTATTCTCACTAATATGGATGGAGAGGAACTTCGACACCCGATCAATTCTGATGCGGTGAAGAAGTATTATGCTTGAAGACATTGCTCAAGACTCGTCAGGAATGAAAATCCGCAAAGGACATTCCTGGGCAAAAGATAGGGTCCATATTCCTCGCTAGGATACGTCCTAGGCAAAAAGAAGAGGTAAAAAAAGTAAATAAAAAAAATAAGAGCAATGGTTACTTTAGTCGAAAATCGAAAAGGAGGCTAAGGTAACATTCTTCCAGAAGCAAGCAGTCTGCATAGTCTTCACTCTGAGCTCAGGCATCTCAACTGAAGCAATTAGGAGAACCAGGGGGCAGATATCATGGACATGATTGTTTAAGCCTATACAGTATAGCCAACCCTGACCACCCATTCTTCTAAATACCTTTTGAAATCCTTCTATAAAAGAAATAAACTTTTGCTCATTTATCAATAAAAATTCCTTTTCATTTCCTTTCTCTTGACCAAATATTATGGAAATGCCTCGTTATTGATAAATCATAAATATGCGTGAAGACCTTTAATCAAAGATCAAACATGCATCTAAAAAAGGCGAAGCATATAAAAAATAATAAGAAAATAACAAATGCCTGCTAGGATATTTTTAGGTAAAAATCAGGGTAGCCTGCTAGATCGGAAATCCCAAAAGAACGGTCTAGGCAAAAGATAAGGCAAAAGCCCCCTAAGATATTCTAGGCAAAAATTAAGGCAGCCCGCTAGATTGAAAACCCGTAAAGGGCGGTCTAGGCAAAAGATAGGGCTAAAAACAAGAGATGGATACAAGAGGAGCCCATCATCATGGTCATAAAGGAGGAGCCCATCGGCGTATTCATAAGAAGCCAACGGGAGAAGGCCAGTTACTTTCTAAATGCATAAAAAAATAAATAAACAATAGATTGCATTTAGGACATCCACACACAAAGTAGTTGCATAATACGACTTTGTCAAAATCAAGAAAAATAATTTTCTTCAAACAAGAATAATAAACATGTATATAAGGAGGATAGTCTCCATGCTTGTGATTGAAAATAGAAGGCGTCAAAATCCAGCCTCTAAATGAAAATCAAAATCGTGAAAGGCAAAATCAAAATCATTTCAGCAAAATAAAGAGCTTCAAGGAAACTAGCTCTAACCTTCTACACCAATAAAAGAAGGTACATCGAAGAAAAAGGCCAACGGAAAGGCTCGATGATCCCCAAGCGGATCCTTGCCTACTCCAGAGGCAAAACAAAAATTACTCCACGACTCAGCATCAGCATCACATGAGTCGTCAACCATAATCATTTGAAACCTCAATCAACATCCTTCCATCCAAGAAAAAGGAAGTCATCAACATGAAAAAGCCAACCGAAAGGCTTGATCATCCCCAAGAGGATCATTGCCTACTCCAAAGGCAAAACAAAAAAGATTACCTCACGACTCAGCTTCGTCGCCACATGAGTCATCAAGCAAACTCATTCAGAATCTCCGCTTCATTCCCCAAAGGAGAATAAGGACTACACAAGAGTCCATCAAAGAAAATACGGAGTCAAATCCTCCATATCCACCAGGGGGCAACGAAAAAGAAAGAAAAAGAAAAACTTTCATTCCCCAATAGAGGCCACAAGAAAAAAGGCCAAATAAAAAATCTCCAAATAGAAGTATATCAAGAAAAGACAAAAAGAGGAAAACAAAATTTTTTCCATCTTCCAGCTCAAATAAGAAGCTTCACAAAGCCAGGAGCCAGGACTCCATCAAATTTGGATCCCCAGGAAACCGACAGACTCCTCGGTGAATCCCAAAAAGAGAAAAGAAGAAAATCTCTTCATTACGCTCAATAAAGAGCTTCACAAAAGTCAGGAGCCAAGACTCAATCATAAAAAATCGAATCAAAGATTAGATCCCCAAGAGAAAAATTCCCAAGGGATCACTAAAAAGAAAAGAAAAAAATATATCTTTTCATCCAAAGAAAAAAGCCAATGTGCATAAAAGGCGCACATACAAACCCATTCCCCAGCAGGAATAAGAGCATAGGCAAAGCCAACTCAAACAACATCGTCAAATAAGGAGTCAAAAACTCCATTCCTCCCTAGGGGGCAATTCAAAAAGATCCCCAGTGTCGCCGCGGTCAAAAAAGGGAGGCGGTTGGAGCGACGCGATGGTTTTTCGACCCTTTTTATTTTCGCGTTTTTTATTGGTGGTTACAACGCCTTTAGGTTGTCCGATAACCAGGCTAACCTAGGGGCGAGGTTTTCGAAAGTATCCCTGGGTTGTCTGATAACCGGGCTAACCCAGGGACTTATTTAATTTGGGTTCTATGGAGTCGCCACCGATATTTTTACCATAAACATCGGAAAAGGGGTTTTAAAAAGGCGTTGGTTTTCGAAAACCAACTTTGGTCATTAGAACCAGAGTTGGGTAAGGGAGTTAGTTACGTGTAAAGGAAGTGTTAGTTCCTTTACGACGCCCCTTTCGGGTTCCCTATGATAGGCCGGCTACTTTGAATAAATAATTAAACTGGAAAATTGCGCTTTTACCCTTTTATTATGCGGAATTTAAGTTTATGACTACATGGCCCTAGCTTCTATTGCGTAATTTAAATGACAGTAATAAAAATAGAGAGGGAGAATATGCACCTCCAAAGCAAGCTTTTTATATTTCTTTAAAGAGAGGGTGCGTTTTGGCAACCCTTCACTCTACAACTCTCAGAAACTCCGGAAATGCCTCGGAGGGATTCTAAAGAAGATTTAGAACGCTCAGTTTATGCCTAGAGACACTCAGAAACTCCGGAAATGCCTCGGAGGGATTCTTAGAGAGAGAAAGTCTAGAGAGAAGGGAGAGCTATGTTGATTCCGTCTGGAAATGAGGGGGGGAGGACCCCTATTTATAATTTTTCACGCCTAACAGGTCGAGACCGTCGTTCTTGTCTGACAAGGTCGAGACCGCCGTCTGGAAAATCCAGACCACCGTCTCGACCATGCAGGGGGTCGAGACCGCCGTCTGGAAAACCCAGACCGCCGTCTCGACTAGGCAGGAATCGAGACCGCCGTCTGGAAAATCCAGACCGTCGTCTCGACCTTTGCAGGAGTCGAGACTGCCGTCTGGAAAATCGAGACGGCGGTCTCGTCCTGGCGTTGAGACGAGACGGCGGTCTGGTCCTTCCAGACGGCGGTCTCGTCCCTTCAGGGCGAGAAACTTAAAACCTTCCTATCTTGGTACGAGAGCCTAATAGTCTCTCCTAATGACTTGTTAAGCTTCGACCGTCCTCAAATAGGACGCTTTCTGACTTTATTCTGAGGTCGGGCAAGATTTGGGGTCTACAGCTGCCCCCCCTTTTCCCGACCAGTCAACTGCTAGCCTTTTGTGCTGAGGTGATCGACTGGAGGGTAAAGGAGTTGACCCTCTTGCCCGGTTTCCCTTCAGATACTCCGTCTTTGCGGCGGATGACCTTCTGGGGAGATGTGTTGTGCGCCTCTGGGATGCTCCTTGTTGACAATTCAAGGACTTGATGTTGCACTTGATGAATATGAAGAATGGATTTTGCTGATGATCCAAGAACTAAAGACTTAGAATATTGAAGATTGAAGATTGGTGATAATTGTATTGTAATAACTCTGTTTTATTTAAGATTGAGTCTGTATTTTTAAAGTCTAAGATAGCCGGTACATAGTCTGTAACTTAGAAGCTTCAAAAAGCTCAAATTTATCATTTAGGCTCGGCTTTAATCGATTATATAGGTAAATAATCGATTAAAATAGTGAGAAAAAACTTTCTATACAAACTTACTGTTTTAATCGATTAAAACAGCAAAATAATCGATTGTTTTGTACTGATCCGTATGGATAATCGATTATTTCACCAAATAATCGATTAATCCAGAGAGGTTTGGGTTCGACGTATTTGGCTCTGTTTTAATCGATTATCACTCCAAATAATTGATTATTTCGATCTGTTTTTCATTTTAAATTTCAAATTAACCCTATTTTCGAAAACCCAATTACCAAGAACCCTAGTTTCGAAATCCCCAATTCCTAAACCCTAATTTCCCTACTTAAACTCTGCTTTGGCACTCGAGAAAAAAAGAACAACTCTTTCCATACAAAAGTTAAGTGCTTTGTGAGTGCTAGAAGAGCTGTTTGTTGCAAGGAAAGGGGGCTTTTGGAACCTGGTGTGAGGCTAGAAGCGATAAGAATCACTAAGTGGAGTTCTTAGTGGATTGTGTGTTGTGCTCGTCTCTAGGGAAAGTTGTTCTTCATCTCTTGTGGATTTCAAGAGAGGTGTTTTCGATCTTTATCTGTTCATTTGTAATCTGTTTGTAACAATTTGTTCTTAGTGACGGCGTTAATCCTCTTTTGAGTGATTAGCAACTGGACGTAGGGTCTTTTGATCCGAACCAGTATAAACCTACTTGTGTAATCTTCTCTACTCTTCTCTATTTACATTTACGCAGTTTTTAATCGGTAAAATTTGGGGAAAATTTTGAAAACCTAATTTTTATTAAAAATCCAATTCACCCCCCTCTTGGTTTTTGTCCGACCACGCGAACATTCCGCTGCGCGATTCTAACAAGTGGTATCGAGCTTGCTTTGATAGTCATTCAAATATTTTCGAAAATGGCAGGACAAAATCAAACTTTTGCCGAAGGTGCGTCTATCAACGAGACCCCCACTTTTTGCGGGTCAAAATTATCCTTTTTGGAAGGTACGTATGCAAATATTTTTAGAGTCTCGTTGATAGAGGCGTTTGGGACGCAATTTTAAACGGTCCATTTGTTCCTAAAATTACGGAGAACGGTGTTGACGTTCTTAAACCTATTTCTAGATGGACTGCAGAAGAAAGTCGAAAAGCACAATTTGATGTTAGGGCTAGAAACATTATTTCATACTGCTCTAACCCTTGATGAGTTTTATAGAATTTCGGTTTGTAAAAGTGCACGGAAATGTGGGAAATGCTAAGGGTGACCCACGAAGGAACTGACGACGTCAAAAGAGCACGTAAAAATTCTTTAATCCAAGAATACGAGATGTTCCGGATGCAACCAGGCGAAACGATATTTGACGTACTGAAACGTTTCACTCATATCGTGAACCATCTCACAGGACTAGGTAAAATTTTTGATGTTGATGAATTAAATGTTAAAATTTTGAAATCTCTGGATAGGAAATGGCAACCAAAGGTGACGGCCATCTCGGAGTCACAAAATCTTGCCACTATGTCTATGGCGGCGTTATTTGGAAAGCTTAGGGAGCATGAACTTGACCTTGGAAGACTAAATGAGGAAGAGGGTCAATATCAAAAGAAGAACCTAGCTTTCAAGACCGAGATTTCAAAAAGCAAAAATAAGAAAGAAGAAGAAGAAGACTCCGAAATTGATGAAGAAGAGATGAGTCTTTTTATAAAGAAGTACACCAAGATGATGAAAGCAAAAGGAAGACATCCTTTCAAAGGTAAGGGAAAGGTAAAAGAAAATTCTTCCGTTAATATAAAATGCTTTGGTTGTGGTGAAGCGGGGCATATGAAGACCGAATGCCCAAACAAGAAAAATGATGAACACAAGGGCAAAAAGCAATTCAAGAAGAAAGCATATATTGCTTGGGATGACGAGTGATTCAAATTCAGAATCAAGCGACTCAGAAATTGAAGCAAACATTTGCTTGATGGCAAATAACAACATTTCTTCGGATTTTGAGGTTAGTGATTCCGATTCATCCTCTAGTGAAGAAAATGACCATGATGAATTGCAAAATGCTTATAATGAGTTATTTACTGCATTTATGGATATGAAAAAACAATATAAAGTTGTAAAGAAAAATCTAAGAAGATCCGAAAAGGAAAATGAGTCCTTAAAATTGAAAATTGCATGTTTAGAAGAAAAGGAGGTAGCTAATACGAAAATTGTATGCTTAGATGAGAATAAGGACTTAGCTTGTGCAAATTGTAAAGAGCATGAATATGACATAGATATTCTTAACCATTTGCTTGACAAAGCCGAAAAAGAAATTGATGATCTTAAGAAGCATGAAATGGTAATTGCTCAAAATAATGTAAATCAAAGAGTTCCTTTGAAAAAGAGTAAATCTAAAAAGAAAAGAGTATGGGTAGAAAAAGGAACTAGAGCATGTCATGTAAATAATGCATCTTATTCCATAGCTACATCAAAAGCATGTTTTTATTGCATGAAACAAGGTCACACTTCAAATAAGTGTAAAATCAAACATTTTGGTGTTCCTAAAGGTAAATATATTTGGGTTCCTATAGTTAAATGAACTATTTGTATCTTGTATTTATTCAAAGAAAATGGATCATTTAGTATGTTTTAAACAGAATGATTAGGTAAAAACATTTTATCTTTTCTATTGCATGAAGGTTCTTCACTTAAAGATTTTTGCGAAAAGCCTCTAAAATTGTTTTAAACAACTAAAAACAAAGTTTTTTTTTAAAAGCTTTCTTAAAACATGTTTTTAACTGATGCAGTTTTGAAAGAACCAAATAAAATCACTTAGAATGTTCAAAGAAGTGTTTTTACAGTATTTTAATCGATACAACTTGTTTTTAATCGATTAAAATCATTTAGAACTCATTGTGATCGATCAGATTTTTATTATGAGCGGTCAGAATCTTTTAAATCGATTAAAAACACGTTTCAATCGATTAAAATCACTTAAAGGGTCAGGATGATCGATCAGAATCAAATTATAAGCGATCATAATTCTTTTCAATCGATTAAAACACGTTTCAATCGATTAAAATCATTTAAAGGGTCAGGATGATCGATCAGAATGCAATTATAACCGATCAGAATCAGTTATGATCGATCAGAATTTAGTTATGACCGATCAGAACTCTTTTAATTGATTAAATCTCGTTTCAATCGATTAAAACAACTTAAAAAAATTTTCTACACTGTGTTTTAATCGATTAAAAGACGTTTTAACAGATTAAAATTGCACTTTTAACAGATTAAAAGAATCTTTTAACAGATTAATTAAACCAGCAGTTTTGAAAATCTTCTATAAAAACAGTTTGGCTTGAACTTTTTTAAAAAACACATTGAATATAAGTTTTCACACATCCTTTAGCAATCAATCAAGCAAGCTGCGGTGCAAACACTTTGGAGATCAAGGATGTGCTACTTGTTGATGATATTATTGGATCAACTGATAGTTTGTTATGTGTAGAATTTGCTAAGATAATGCGAGGAGAGTTTGAAATGTCTATGATGGGAGAATTGACATTCTTCCTTGGACTACAAATCAAGCAACTTAAAGATGGTATTTTCATCTCTCAAACCAAATACTTGCAAAGAGATCCTCAAAAAGTTTAGTATGGACACCTCAAAGGAAGCTAACACACCCATGGGAACTTCATGCTATCTAGACAAGGATGAATCAGGTTTGGAAGTTAATCAAACTATGTATAGAGGTATGATAGGATCACTATTATACTTAAGCTGCTAGTAGACACGATATTATGCATTACGTGCGTGTGTGTGCTAGATTTCGGGCTTGTCCTAAAGAATCTCACCTAATTGCGAGTAAAACATATTTTAAAATACTTAAAAGGAACTACTGGGTTTGGCTTGTGGTATCAGGTCGATGCTTGTATTAGTTTATTAGGATATTCGATGTCGATTATGGTGGATGTAAAATTCATAGGAAAAGCACTAGTGGGACATGTCATTTGTTAGGTTCATCCTTAATATCATGGCATTCTAAGAAACAAGCATGTGTAGCTTTATCTACCACTGAAGTTGAATATATTGCAGCAGGTAGTTGTTGTGCTCAAATTCCGTGGATGAAACAACGAGTTAGAGGATTATAGTATATATTTAAATGACATACCCTTAATGTGTGATAATACGAGTGCAATCAATCTAACTAAGAATCCGAGTAATGCACTCTAGGACTAAACATATTGAGATTAGACATCACTTTTTAAGAGATAATATCAGCAAAGGAAGCTGTAAGATAGAGTATGTAGACACTAAACGTCAATTAGCGAGATATATTTACTAAGCCTCTACCAAAGGATAGATTCTATGATCTTAAAAGAGACTTAGGGATATTAGAAATAGCTTAAATTCTGCTTAATTTGACTGTTTTTGGATGATTGTTATGATAAAATTCGTGTTGTAGGATATTCATAGGTTATAATGTGTAAAAACCTTAAAAACTTGATATAGCCTCGGAATAATCGATTCATCGGAAGTAATAATCGATTATTTTTTTCTCAAAATGTCCAAAACAGGGTATTCTCCTCCGGAATAATCGATTATTTCGTGATATAATCGATTAAATGCCTACGATAATCGATTATTTGCTTGAAATAATCGATTAAAGCTGTCGAGATATTGAAATAATCGATTATCTTGAAATATAATCGATTAAATACGACCAGTTTTGCCTCCTAGCCGTTGCCAACGGATATTTTGCCATGGAATCTCTACTATATGACCGTTGGAAGTATTTTCTCTATAAAAAGAGACCTCTAGTTCAATTATACTCACTTCTAATTCTTGTAATCAAGTTTTCTTGCAATCTATACTCTCTTTGCTTCATTATTCCCTCACTTGTCTCCAAAATCTCTTCAAGATTATCTACTCTCTCAAATGGCCTCATCCTCTCGCCCTAAGATTCCTACAAGAAGAAGATCTGCAACTTCCTCTCATTCCAGTCCTAATTACGTAGAAGGATGGATCTCCGATGCGAGATAGCCAACAAGAGTTTCTAACCTACTTGGAAAGAAAAAGCTATTATTTCTCCCAAATTTCTTATAGGTGAGCAATTCATTCGTAGGGGTTTCAATTTTCCTAATCTTCTTGAAATTCAAGGAGTTCTCCCGTTTATCCAAATGCAAGGTACATACTATCCCGACTTAGTTAGGGTATTCTATTCTAGATTCAAGTTTAGGGATCAAATTGCTACATCCCGTGTAAAAGGGGTTAACATAATTCTAGATGATGATATTTGGGAAAATGTTGCTCACTTCCCCATTAGAGAAGATGCTATTAACGTTTATGGTGAGCTAGATGACTTTGACAGGTTTCTAACTTATCGCTCTTTTCTACGGAATCCCTCAATGGAGATTGGACGTATCCTTCATGCTTGGACCTTTAAAGAAGGAAGAACGCATGCTTCTACATTTACTTGTATGGATCTTATGTCCCAGGACTACGAATCATGCCCAATGCTCATCCATTGATCTTCGAATTATTCATGCAATAATGAATAATGAACCTTTAGATTGGGGTGTTCTTGTCACAATGACCATGCTTAAAGCAAAATGTCATCACACCTTCAAAATTCCATATGCCCTTCTTGTATCCCGTATTCTTGAATATAAAGGAGTGAATGTTGAAGGTGAGCAAGCAGTTAGAACAAACAATTTAAACCGCATGCTTGGATAGCACATAGACTCAACTTCAAATGGTGCGAGTCAATGAAATCTATGTTCACAAAGATGACGTTCAAAATCAAGGTGATGCAAATGAAGACTTCGATGAAGATATGCCTCCAGCTCTACTGATCTTCCCTCTAACCAAATCCAAAGTGTTGGAATATCCTCTTCTCATCAAGAAACAAGACAATCCATGGAAGATATGCTTTCAGACATGAATCAAAGAATGCAATCATTCTTCAATCTTTACGGTGCACGGCATGATGAAATTATTCGCCAGTATATTCGATGTAGATGATAGAGTAGGTAGATTAGAAAATAGATTTGATACTCACTTTAATGATGAGGATAGTGAAGAATTTTAGATTTTATTTTGTTTATATCTTTGTATTGTTATGAATGAATGATTATGAAATAAAATTTGATGTTTCTTTCATGCTATGATTGAGGGGGAGCTTTCTCTAACTTATGCATATTTTGAGGGGGAGCTCTTATGATTGATGTTGCGAGTTCTTTTTTATTATAATCAAAATAGGGGAGAAAAATTTAAAGCCTATGATTCAATTTTAAATTTTATCTCGGTATGTTTAATGTGTTTGTTAGTATGACGGATAAAACAGGTTATTACAAAGGGCTTTAAAAGAAAATTTTGATCATCATCAAAAAGGGGAGATTGTTGACAATTCAAGGACTTGATGTTGCACTTGATGAATATGAAGAATGGATTTTGATGATGATCCAAGAACTAAAGACTTAGAATATTGAAGATTGAAGATTGGTGATAATTTTATTGTAATAACTCTATTTTATTTAAGATTGAGTCCGTATTTTTAGAGTCTAAGATAGCCGGTACATAGATCTGTAACTTAGAAGCTTCAAAAAGCTCAAATTTATCATTTAGGCTCGGCTTTAATCGATTATATAGGTAAATAATCGATTAAAACGAGTGAGAAAACACTTTCTATACAAACTCACTTGTTTTAATCGATTAAAACAGACAAAATAATCGATTGTTTTGTACTTGATCCGTACTGGATAATCGATTATTTCACCAAATAATCGATTAATCCGAAGAGGTTTGGGTTCGACGTATTTGGCTCTGTTTTAATCGATTATCACTCCAAATAATCGATTATTTCGATCTGTTTTTCATTTTAAATTTCAAATTAACCCTATTTTCGAAAACCCAATTACCAAGAACCCTAGTTTCGAAATCCCTAATTCCTAAACCCTAATTTCCCTACTTAAACTCTGCTTTGGCACTCGGAAAAAAAGAACAACTCTTTCCATACAAAAGTTAAGTGTTGTGAGTGCCGGAGAACTATTTGTTGCAAGGAAAGGGGGCTTTTGGAACTCGGTGTGAGGCTAGAAGCGATAAGAATCACTAAGTGGAGTTCTTAGTGGATTGTGTCTTTGTCTAGTCTCTAGGGAAAAGCTGTTCTTCATCTCTTGTGGATTTCAAGAGAGGTGTTTTCCGATCTTTATCTGTTCATTTGTAATCTGTTTGTAACAATTTGTTCTTAGTGACGAGCGTTAATCCTCTTTTGAGTGATTAGCAGCTGGACGTAGGGTCTTTTGATCCGAACCAGTATAAACCTACTTGTGTAATCTTCTCTACTCTTCTCTATTTACATTTACGCAGTTTTTAATCGGTAAAATTTGGGGAAAATTTTGAAAACCTAATTTTTATTAAAAATCCAATTCACCCCCCCTCTTGGTTTTTGTCCGACCACGCGAACATTCCGCTGCGCGATTCTAACACTCCTTTGACGCGGTAGCTGACCCCTTCGGTTGATGAGAACGAACCCTCATCTGGTTTGACGAGTATGAACCCCCGCCCGGTAAGCCCCCTTCTGAAAGGCCTGAAGAGTACACACCCCCATCTGGTGTTTGACGAGTATGAACCCCCGTTTGGTAAGCCCTCTTCTGTAAGGCCTGATGAGTACGCACCCCCATCTGGTGGTTAAGCCTCCGAATGCTCCATCTTGCGGTAGCTGATCCTTTGGCCGTGGTGGCAGCTTACTGATTCTGACCATGCGCCGATGTGAAACCTTGGGATGCTCCTTCGACGCGGTAGCTGATCCCTTGGCTGACGAGTATGAACCCCCGTCTGGTTATGTGCCTCTGGATGCCCCTTCTTGCGGTAGCTGATCCTTTGGCAATGGTGGCGGCTTACTAATTCTGATCATGCGCCGACTCCCTGAGGGGTGACTTCTGTGTTTGTGGTTTGGACCTTTCTGGAATGGTCATCCGGGTTGCCGAAAATCTGGTTTGTTGTTCATCCAGCTCTATTGGTTGCTGGGGATTTTTGTTTTTAACTTTTTGTGGTGGTTATCCGACTCTTGCTGGTTGGTCGGGTTTTCTTTGTTTTGTTCGACTTTTGCTTAATAGTCGAAATTTTGTTTGGTTGAGGTAGTTGTTTTAATCCTGCCTTTTTCTCACGGTTTTATTTCTTTTTTCTCGCGATTTTGGATTCTGGATTTTATTGAGCGTGTGCCTTTTTCTTTTTTAAGCTCTTTTTTTTTGTGTTATGCTGGATTTTTGCAAAAGAAGGCAAAGGATGCAGGAAATAAAATTTTATTCATAGGAAATTTTATTACAGTGACTTTTTAACCAGTACAGTCCCTAAGAGTCATCATCATCAGAAGGGGTGCGGTGGGGAAAATGTTTATACATGTGGTAGCGGAAGTCGATTTGTTCCTGGATTTCATCATTGTAATCCTCCTGGAACGTCGTCCACTCCTACCGCATCCTCTGCTGCTCTTGGCGGATCTCATCTTGGCCCTCTTGAAAGGCCTGTTGGCGAACGTCTTGGCCCTGCCGCCACTGGGTCTGCTGCTCTTGCCATATCGCCATTTGGCCGAACTGCTGGCTCAGATCGTTCATGTGTTGGTGGATTCCAGCAAAGTCCTCCGTGTATGGTGGTGGTTGTTGTTGTTGCTATTGCTGCTGCTGGGAGATGTGGGCGTATCCTGCATCGCCACTATTCCCCGGAGGTCCAGCTCAAAGTCCAGGGTGGGATGTAGGGCGAACTGACTTCCCCGACGTATCAGCATCCCCATGCTGACCAGCATTGGCCCGTTGATTGGCTCGGGTCACGGATTGCGGGCCGGCTCTTCCGGCCGGGGCACCCCATTCTCTCTGCTAGAGGGGTGATGAGGGGAGCCACAAGGATGGCCCTGTGGATCTACTCCCAAAGTCCTTCGGGGCCCTCGGGAGGAAGTACCGGGATTGCGGCGCCGTCTCGGGTGCATGCAATAGAGGACAAAGAGGTCGGGGAGGGATATCTTCCCCGACTCTCTTTTCTTGCATGGATGGTGCCCGCCGGCGGCTTGTGGCGGATGCGGAGTGGTGGGGGAGTGCGGACCCCCTCATCAATGAGGGCAATGTGGTGGCTCCTGTGAGCTCATGCCACATCTCAGCAGCGGTGAGGTTGGTGGGCCTAGAGCAAATGGCCTCACGGTACTCCCGAGTTAACGCGCCTCGGGCCGGATGAATCCAATGGACACATTGAATTCCTCCAAAGTGGTAGTGTGGTATTGCCCACCCATAAAATAGTTGACCATTTTGGTGGGCTGCATGCCTGAGGCCATAGAGGGGATCTCAATGAGAGAGACCGAGGCCAGAAATTCGAGTACCGCTTGTGGGTACACATGAACGAGTGGAGGCTGTAGCAGAAAACCCCACCCGATACTATCGATGTGTGCTCGGACGTCTTCTTCCCATCCGAACTCGGCCAAGATGCCGAAGTCCAATGTTAGCAGGGAATGCCACTGGTAATTTCTGAGGTTGTCCAAGCGGGCCTGGTGTTGTGGTTGAAGTTGAGAAGGGTCTGGGGGTGGCGGTGGTGCCGAGCTGCTAGCACCAGCGGTGGCCCTTCTCTTCCTGGAGCCACTTCTACTGAACATCTTGAGTGGGGAAGGCTTGGGAGAGCAAAATATGAGTGTTGGAGGCTTTGGAGGCTTGGAGAGTTGTGAGGAAACCCCCCAAGCGCGCCCCCTTTATATAGGATTTTTTTTCGGGTCGAGACCGCCGTCTGGGAAGTCGAGACGGCGGTCTCGTTTTGCCAACAGATCGAGACGGCGGTCTCGATAACCCAGACGGTGGTCTCGACTTTGCCTAAGTCGAGACGGCGGTCTGGTTTCTCGAGACGGCGGTCTCAATTTGCAAGGGAACCGAGACGGCGGTCTGGAATATCTAGACGGCGGTCTCGAATTTTCGGGGTTTTTTTTTTTTTTTTGCATAAGAAATAGGACCTGGTTCAAAAACATTTTATGCATGCAAATGTTTTCATGTTTGATGTCCTATAATGCCTACTTTGGTTAATTTTTCAGAAGGATTTAACCGACGTGTCTTGTAGCGCCGAGTGCCTCCTGATCTGTGCTTTTGTACATGTTGTACCATACCGGACTTCTTGTGACCGAAGAGTAGTTTCTTTCTTTCTCTTTTCTTTTTCTTTTTGTAGAGCACTCTTTGTCATGCAGTGTCCCTTTTTCCTTGCTTTAGGGATTTCAATCCTCTTGTTGACTATACGCCTCCATATTCCCAAATTAATTATTAGAATATTGTCGTGAGGGTCAAGAGAAAAGAAGCAAAAGGGTAAAAATCAATGGTTTGTGTTTTAGAAGGTTGATTTTTATTGATAAGAGGATTTGTAAGAATGGCTGGCTAGGGTTAAGCCTGGGTGTTTAAGCTTTGTCTAAGCAAACATTTTCCTCTTTCTTCTTTTTATTTGCGCTCTCTGGTTTTATTTCCATTGCTTTTTAAATAGCTAGCTGATTTCCCTAGATCACCCTTTGGGTTTTTGAACTAGGATACTGTGTGTTGGCCCTATCTTTTGTCTAGGTTCTCTCTCTTGTAAAATTTTGGAGAAATCCTAGCGGACCTTATTTGTAACCCTAACTTTTGCCTAGGCTACCCTTTATTATTGTTCGGGTATCCTACCGGGTTGACCCTATCTTTTGTGTAGCCCCCTTAGTGGGTTTCCTACCGGGTAATTTGCCCTTTTCTTTGGCCTTTGGCTTCTCTGGGCTTTTTCTCTCTTTTTGTGGATTTATTTTTATTATTTTCTTGTTCACAGTATTGGCGAAGCATGACTTTCTTCATGGCTTAAGTGAAGTATTATTTTTATGTGCTTCTAATCAGCTAACTCGATGATGATAGCAATGCTGAAGGTTTGATTATTTGGAAGCGCTTTTTATTCTTCTTTTCTTTTTATGTTTACTTAGACAGGGTTATTTATGTGGTCCAGTCAGAAGTAGAAAGAAGAGAAGCAGATAGAAAGAATCATTCTTTATTAATTAATAAGGGAATATGTGCCCTAAGATGCCCGGGGGTCGGGCTCGCCCCGGGGGATAATCTCTAACAATCATGGGGTTTACATCCCTTAAACAAAGAAAAAGATTTCCTAATGACTAGAGTGGCTCTTGACGCTTGCACCCCTCCACTTCGGAAAATCGCTTGAGTGTGCGGAGGGGGACTTCCCTTTGCTTTTCCCGCTCGTCCCTTGAAAGGGTTATATCCTAGGCCATACTTGTGAGGATTGTCTTTGAATTCTGGGGGTTCCCTTATTCCTTGGGAATCTGCCCCCAGTCCTTGGCCAGGATGGTAGCCATGCTTCAACATCATGCGGGCTACCTTTGTATTTCTGGGAAGTCGCTCTATACTAGCAATTTCGAGCGCTTGAAAAGATGTTTCAAGAGCCTCTTCAGCCGCATCCACATAAGGTTGGGTGGACGGTCCACTGATCAGGATATCGTCTTCTGCTTGAACCATGACTAGTTTGTCATCCACTACGAATTTGACTTTTTGGTGGAGCGTTGAAGGTACTGCCTTAGCGTCATGAATCCAAGGCCTGCCGAGGAGACATCTATATGCTGGAGTAATGTCCATTACGTGGAAATCGACGTTGAAGATAGTGGGTCCCACTTGAATTAGCAAATTGATCTCTCCCACTACTTCTCGTTTTGATCCGTCGAAGGCTCGAACGATGGTGCTGCTTGAGCGCAGACGGGTTCCTTGGATAGTCAACTTATCCAGTGTGCACTTGGGCATCACGTTTAGGGCCGACCCGTTATCCACAAGAACTTTAGCGATGAGGTACTCCTTGCACTTGACTGAGATATGCAAGGGCTTGTTATGCTTTGACCCTTCGAGAGGGAGTTCTTCCTCTGTGAAGGCGAGGTGATCGCTTGTTGTAATGTGACCGACGATCCTCTCGACCTTTTCTTGGGATATTGTATGGGGTACATGCGCCTCGCTCAAGACCTTCAGCAGGGCGTTCCGGTGCGGTTCCGAGCTCATTATTAAAGATAGTAATGTGATCTTTGCAGGTGTGCGATTGAGCTGGTCTATAATGGAATACTCACTTTGCCTTATAAGCTGGAGTAATTCCTCTGTCTCCACCTTGGATTCTTTATTTTGTTTTTTTTCTTCGGTCCTTTTATTTTTTCCTTTATTTTGAGGGACATTTTCCTGTGTGTCCTTGGGGGAGTAGATTCTTCCACTTCTAGTTGTGCCCCCAATGCCGGCTATGTTTGTTATTTCTTCTTTTATTGGTGAAGACTCCCCATATCTCCACGGTACAACTTTATTTGACTTGTAGGGGAAAGGACGTGGCATAAATAGTCGCACTGGCATCCTTGCCCCCTCTTCTTTATTCTTGAGGACCAACGACCGAGGTTTATTTCCCTCTTGCGGTGATTCGACCGTTGGGGTGAGCTTTATTAGGAGTGGCTTTCTCTCCATTCTTCTGAGTTGGAAGACGTGTTAGTTAATCCTTCCTTTTTATTATCTTATTTATTAAGCGTGAAGGAGGGGAAATTAAATATGCAAATGTATGTTTATGTATGCGAGTAGACAACTGTTGAATAAAGAAAAAGATTTCATTAATTCATTGGAAGGTGTACATTCTCCTATTCCATACTACGAAGCGTCTTTTGGCAAAAACCGAAAAGCCTAAAGAAACCCACAGGCGGGTCTTATTTTCTTTGTAATTCTCTCTCAGCTTCCCGGACATGGTGAGCGAGCCCTTCGCTTTGCTTGTGGATCGCTTGGCTCATTTCTTCACTGTAATGTTGAGCCTCTTTGATCTTTGCCTCTTGATGTATGACCAAGGCTTGTAGCTCCTCAAGCTTTGCAACAACTTGGTCCTTCTCTTGAAGTACTTGGTCATACTGAGCTAGCCCGCTTTTCTCCTTGAGGCGTAGCTCATAGAGACCTCTGCTCAGTTTTCTATTGTTCTCTCGCTCTTGGCAGAGGTCTATCTGAGCCTGGAGGAGCCCTTCTAACAACTCCTTGATCGTTTGAGCCTGCTGAGCTGATTCCGCCTCAAGGTGTGCTGATCTGGCGGTTATTTCTTGCAGCTGGCTATCCGAACTGGTTCTGGTAGTTTTGGATGCTCGGATAGCTTGTTCGTTAGCGTCAGCACATTGGTCCTTGAGGCGCTCTATTTCATGATCCTTTTTCTTGCTTTGCCTTTGTAGACCGTCAATCGTGAGGATAGAGGCTTGTTCCTTTTCCTCAAGGGCCCGTATCTGGGCTCCCATTATTTCTACCCTCTGGGTCAAGGCATTGACTTGTGCCTGCAGCTCTTCGTTGTTGGCGATTGGCGCGGGTGTGGTGGATGGTCGAGCCATCTCTCTTCTTCTCCTCCATGCCTCATAGTCACTGGTGACAGTCACCCGAGCTTTTCCTAGCTCTCTGTCTCCCATGTAGACTGGCTTCTCCCATGCTTTCCTCATGGTCAGTGAGTTGGCGATTGTGCACGGGTCTCCAAAGAAGCACAGCCCTCCGAGTTCCCCTCGGGAGATAGTAGTTTGAGTCCTCATGAGTTGCCTCATAGCTACTCTAGGTGAGTAGGCTATGCAACCCCTGAGTCCTATCAAGGGTACATTCGGGTAGTTCCCACATCTGACGAGAACTGGGCCGGGTCGGAACCAAGGGCAGACCCAAGATATGCTGTTGGCGTCCTTTTGTTCTAACTCATTCCTCCATTCTATAGTCGGGCGTCGTTGGAGGGGGATTTTGGAGAAGCTTCTCAAGGGGTCGGGGAATATCCCCATGTGACTCGGAGGCGTAAAGGTGTGTGATGCTCCACACATAAAGTAACGAAGAGCAGTAGCGGAGTGTTCTCCCTTGCTTCTGATGGCAGAAATCCACCGATAGCAAGGTGTCGGCAAGAATAGCAGGCAGGGGACTCTTCGAGTTCACGTCCCAAGAAAAGAAAGCGTCCATGACGGCTTGATCGATCGTGTTGAGATGGAAGGGGAACAGGATCGTTCCGAAGATTAATAATGACAGGGTCTTGTTGAAGGCAACCCACTCGCCCTTTCAGCCGGGTAGGACAGGTGGTCTTCTAACATTGATACTCTCCATCCCCGGGTGTTCCCTCTTCCTATCGGGGTACTTTGTCGGTACGGTAGATGGATAAGGGCAGCGACTGGTGCTGCAGGAGTATACGCCTCATGGCGGATATGGACCCCGATCGACTTGGGTCATTTCAACATTGTTTCATACTCCTCTAAAGTGGGCACCATGTCGAACTGCGGAAGTTCAAAGCACCGCAGACCGGAGTTCCAAAAGTGAATCGAGTACCCGAGGAAGACTTGATCGACACCGATCTTTAGGAGGTCCAAAATTCATCCATAGGACTTTTCAAAATCAGCGCGGACCTCTGGTGGCATCGTTGCACTAAGCCGTTCTAGCTTCTCAGTATGGCTTCGGAGAATATCCACCTTCCCCACTTGTCTACTTGTCCCCTCCATTTTCTAAAACCAAAATGTATGAAGATGATGTTTATTGAATGTGAGTGTTTATTTTACTATTTATCATGTTTTTCTACATGATGTATGGTATTTGCGTATTTTTCGAAAGAATAAACTATCTATATGAATGTTTTATGAATGCAATATTTTTGGACAAGGTCTTATTTGTGAATTTTGGAAAAATGGATTATTTTATTATTTTTATTTGTTTATTTTATAGCCTTTTATCTCTTCTGTCGGAACCGCGTGGCTACTTAGCTTACAAAGAACCTGAAACCAGGCTAGCTAAAAGGCAGACTATCCGAGATAAAATATGGCTTTATGCGAAAGAATATTTATCGTCCCTTATCTCTTCTGTCGGAACTGCGTGGCTACTTAGCTTACAAAGAACCTGAAACCAGGCTAGCTAAAAGGCAGACTGTCCGAGATAAAATATGGCTTTATGCGAAAGAATATTTATCGTCCCTTATCTCTTCTGTCGGAACTGCGTGGCTACTTAGCTTACAAAGAACCTGAAACCAGGCTAGCTAAAAGGCAGACTGTCCGAGATAAGGGTGTTTATTTGTAAAATATTTTTTGGTGATTTTGTTCTATTGTTTGTTTATGCTATGCAACATACAAATGCAACAATCATATGCACACATAATTCGATCATCCCCGAACAGGCGAGACTTCATTTTTATCACGAGGTAGGGTTTTCCTGCAAAAAGGTGCATTGGTTAGGGTAGGTTCTAACTGTTCTCACCAGGCTAAGGCCCCCAAGGTGCCCCCATTATAGGGTCCCCACTCTCCAGCCGTCCAACCATGCTCAGCACTAAGGCCAGAGTCGGTCTTGTTGCCAAAAGAGGAAGGTTATCACCTTAAGTGGTGGTTTCCGATCACACTGGTGGGCACAAGGCCCTAACTGCAGCGAACCGTACCTGTCACCCACTCCCTATGGTTTTCTCACTTGCCCCCGGGTATAGAGGGAACTGTAGTGTGCAAGGGTTTTGTGTGCAATTTATATTTCAATCAATTGCGTAAGTAGAAACAAGCAACAGTTATTTGAAAGCCAAACAATAAAGCATGTTATAATACAAGGTAGGGTAAAAGCGCTATTTTCTTGGTTTAATTATTTTTAAGCCAGCCTATCACTAAATGGGATCAACTCTCTAGGCTTCCCCAGTGGAGTCGCCATCTGTCGCCACCGTCAAAAAAGGGAGGCAGTCGGAGCGACGCGATGGTTTTTCGACCCTTTTTATTTTCGCGTTTTTTATTGGTGGTTACAACGCCTTTAGGTTGTCCGATAACCGGGCTAACCTAGGGGCGAGGTTTTCGAAAGTATCCCTGGGTTGTCTGATAACCGGGCTAACCCAGGGACTTATTTAATTTGGGTTCTATGGAGTCGCCACCGATATTTTTACCATAAACATCGAAAAAGGGGTTTTAAAAAGGTGTTGGTTTTCGAAAACCAACTTTGGTCATTAGAACCAGAGTTGGGTAAGGGAGTTAGTTACGTGTAAAGGAAGTGTTAGTTCCTTTACGACGCCCCTTTCGGGTTCCCTATGATAGGTCGGCTACTTTGAATAAATAATTAAACTGGAAAATTGCGCTTTTACCCTTTTATTATGCGGAATTTAAGTTTATGACTACATGGCCCTAGCTTCTATTGCGTAATTTAAATGGCAGTAATAAAAATAGAGAGGGAGAATATGCACCTCCAAAGCAAGCTTTTTATATTTCTTTAAAGAGAGGGTGCGTTTTGGCAACCCTTCACTCTACAACTCTCAGAAACTCCAGAAATGCCTCGGAGGGATTCTAAAGAAGATTTAGAACGCTCAGTTTATGCCTAGAGACACTCAGAAACTCCGGAAATGCCTCGGAGGGATTCTTAGAGAGAGAAAGTCTAGAGAGAAGGGAGAGCTATATTGATTCCGTCTGGAAATGAGGGGGGGAGGACCCCTATTTATAGTTTTTCACGCCTGACAGGTCGAGACCACCGTTCTCGTCTGACAAGGTCGAGACCGCCGTCTGGAAAATCCAGACCGCCATCTCGACCATGCAGGGGGTCGAGACCGCCGTCTGGAAAACCCAGACCGCCGTCTCGACTAGGCAGGAATCGAGACCGCCGTCTGGAAAATCCAGACCGCCGTCTCGACCTTTGCAGGAGTCGAGACCGCCGTCTAGAAAATCGAGACGGCGGTCTCGTCCTGGCGTTGAGACGAGACGGCGGTCTGGTCCTTCCAGACGGCGGTCTCGTCCCTTCAGGGCGAGAAACTTTATTTTCGGGCAAAAAAACCTTCCTATCTTTGTACGGGAGCCTAATAGTCTCTCCTAATGACTTGTTAAGCTTCGGCCGTCTTCAAATAGGACGCTTTCTGACTTTATTCTGAGGTCGGGCAAGATTTGGGGTCTACACCCAGAAAACGATCAAATCCCTAGTGGATCACCAAAAAGAAAAATCCCCAGCGAGCCTACCAGCATAGGCAAAACTACAAATCCATATCCTCAGGGAGTTAATCGCCTATAACACCCAATATGAATATCCCCAGTGAAAGGCAAAACCTTCACTCCCAAGAATGCCTATGCCTACTCAGAGGCAAGCAAAGAGCCGATATCCCCAAGAAACGGGAAATCAACCTATACGAGAGGCAATGCAAGCACAAAACTTTCAAAAAGCATCCACCTACTCAGAGGTATTATCAAGAACAAATATCCTCAAATAGAACATCAGCCTATTCAAAGGCGAAAAAACAACAAAGCCTTCACCACTATTGAAGCATCTGCCTAATCAAGAGGCACAATCAAACCAAAAATCCCCAATGGATTCCCACCTAAATAAGAGGCAACCAACAAAGAATCCCCGGTAAAACCGGATGGCTAAAAAGAAAAGCCAAAAACAAAGAAATCCCCGGCAAAAGCCGGATGGCTAAACGAAAAAGCCAAAAACAAAGAATCCTCGGCAAAGCCGGATGGCTAAACGAAAAAGCCAAAAACAAAGAATCCCCGGTAAAACCAGATGACTAACAAAAAAGTCAAATCAAATGTTCCCCACGGAATGGGCGCATGAACATAAACAATAAGTCGCCAACACATCTCCAAAACCAAATGACCACAGGATTGACTATCAAAAAGTCATCCTAAAAGCCTTGCAGAACGGGGCTTATTCAGAACCTTGCAGAACGGGGTTCGGACCAGGTGGGGGTTGGTACCCATCAGAGCCTTGCAGAACGGGGTTCGGACCAGGTGGGGGCAGGTACCCATCGAGCCTTGCAAAACGGGGTTCGGACCGGTGGGGGTAGGTACCCATCGGAGCCTTGCGAACGGGGTTCGGACTAGGTGGGGGTAGGTACCCATTAGAGCCTTGCAAAACGGGGTTCGGACCGGGTGGGGGTAGGTACCCATCGGAATCTGTCGAATACGATTCGGACCAGGTGGGGGTAGGTACCCATCATAATCCGTCAAAATAACGGATTCGGACCAGGTGGGGGTAGGTACCCATCGAGCCTTGCGGAATGGGGTTCGGACCAGGTGGGGGTAGGTACCCATCAGAGCCTTGCAGAACGGGGTTCGGACCAGGTGGGGGGTTGGTACCCATCAGAATCTGTCAGAATACAAATTCGGACCAAGTGGGGGTAGGTACCCATCATAATCTATCAAAATAATAGATTCAGACCAAGTGGGGGTAGGTACCCATCAGAGCCTTGCAGAACAAGGTTCGGACCGGGTGGGGGTAGGTACCCACCAGAGTCTTGCAGAACGAGACTCATTCAGAATCTAGCAAGAATGCAGATTCGCACCGGGTGGGGGTAGGTACCCACCAAAACCTTATAAAATAAGGTTTGTACCGGATGAGGGTAGGTACTCATCAAAACTTAGCAGAATGCATTAGGTGGAGTAAAATACTCACCTAAGCATTATAAAAATGGGTTGCAAAGACCTTACTTCTATTAGAGGATAGTTCCGTGTTGAGCACCTCGGAAGTAAGTACCTACGAGAGTTTAGCAAAATGCAAACTCATACCAGGTGAGGGTAAGTGTCGCCGCCGTCCGTTCCGACGTCCTGGGACGTCTCGAACGTTAATGCGAGCGGTCGCGAAAAGATGGTTGAGACTCGCGTTTTTGTTAAAAATATGTTCATTGCTTCTGAGGCGTTCAACACTGAACTATCCTCTAATAGAAGCAAGGTTTTCGAAAAGGGTTCTTTTGGAGTCGCCACCAATGTTTTGACCATAAACATTGGAAAAGGAGAAAAAGGCATTGATTTTAATAAAAACCAAACTTGGCCATTATAACCAGAGTTGGGTAAGGGAGTTAGTTACGTGTGGGGAAGGTATTAGCACCCCACAACGCCCCTTTCGGGTTCCCTATGACGGATTAATTCATTTAAGTAAAGATTACAAGAGATTACGCTATTACCCTATTTTATTCGTATAGTATTTAAATATGGCTATCTACATGGTTTTATCTACATTGCATACAGAAAGCAGTAAATAAAGCAATAAAAGGGAAGAGAATTGAGAAGAACCTCCGAAGCAAGCTTTATATTATAAGTCTTTTATACAGAGGACGCTTTGCGGCAAACCTTCACTCTACAACGACTCTCCTCTCGAATAAACTCGACTCAACTAAAATTTTCTATAAGAATCGAATGCCGGAATACAAGTTCCTTAACTGATTGTTACCTATTAAAGGCAATCAGAGAGATCATTCGAAGGAGGGAGAGAAGAAGACAAGTCTTGGAGTTGTCTGGGGTGTGGAGAATGACCTAAGGACCTCCTATTTATAGCCTTTTTTCGCCTGGAACTTTGGGATGGCCGTCTGGGTTGGGACGGCCGTCCCAACTGCAAAATTCGCACTGAGTCAGGTTGGGACGACCAGTTGTGTTTGGGACGGCCGTCCCAGTTGAATTTTTTGTTCTTGACTCCACCCCTTGGAAGTGTGGGACGGCCAGTGTCATTTGGGACGGCCGTCTCGACTGTCCTAGGTTTTTTGGGACGGCCGTCCCAACTTTGGGACAGTTGTCTCGACCTGTTCTCAGCAGCTCTTGTGTTCTGGGACCCCCGGGAAGCTTTCTTTGCTATTTTCGGACGTAGATTGATGCCGATATATGTCTGTTGAAGCTTTATCTTCGTGTAGGAGGTCTTCTTGATCCTTGTTGAGATGCCGGGCGAGCTTTATCTTTGTGTAGGAAGTCTCCTTAGTCTTTATTGTATGGATGGGTGAACTCCGTCTTGTTGCGGGAGGTCTTTCTCAGTTTTTGATAGGAAGCTGAGTGAACTTTATTTTCATGTGAAGTTTCCCTAGCTTTTATTTTGAGAGGCCGGGCAAAATTAGGGGTCTACAGCTGCCCCCCCTTCACCTGCCTAAATAATTTGTTGGTTTTAATATACCGACAAAGTCATTCGGCAGGGGAAGGAGTTAACCCTTTTGCCCTGTTATCCTTCGGATGCTGCTTCTTTGCTGATCCTCCGGATGATAAATATTTTGATAGGTACCAACCACTATCCGGTTTGAGCCTCCTTTTATAAAGCTCTGGTGAGTACTTACCCTCACCCGGTATAAGTCTGTATTTTACTAGACTTTAGTGAGTACCTACCCCCACTAGGTATGAACCTTGTTCTGCAAGGTTTTGGTGAGTACCTACCCTCACCCGGTATGAGTTTGCATTTTGCTAAACTCTTGTGGGTACTTACTTACGAGGTGCTCAACACTGAACTATCCTCTAATAGAAGTAAGGTCTTTGCAACCCATTTTTGAAATGCTTAGGTGAGTATTTTTACTCCCCCTAACGCATTCTGCTAAGTTTTGATGAGTACTTACCCTCATCCGGTACAAACCTTATTTTTAAGGTTTTGGTGGGTACCAACCCCCACCCGGTGCGAATCTGCATTTTTGCTAGATTTTGATGAGTACTTACCCTCATCCGGTCTGAACCCCATTCTGCAAGATTCTGGTGGGTACTTACCCCCACCTGGTCCGAATCCCATTGTGCAAGATTCTGATGGGTACCTACCCCCACCTGGTCCGAACCCCGTTCTACAAGGCTCTGATGGGTACCTACCCCCACCCGGTCCGAATCCCGTTCTGCAAGATTCCGATGGGTACCTACCCCCACCCGGTCCGAACCCCGTTCCGCAAGGCTCGATGGGTACCTACCCCCACCCGGTCCGAATCCCGTTCGCAAGATTCGATGGGTACCTACCCCCACCCGGTCCGAACCCCGTTCCGCAAGGCTCGATGGGTACCTACCCCCACCCGGTCCGAATCCCGTCTCGCAAGATTCCGATGGGTACCTACCCCCACCCGGTCCGAACCCCGTTCCGCAAGGCTCGATGGGTACCTACCCCCACCCGGTCCGAACCCCGTTCTGCAAGGCTCGATGGGTACCTACCCCTACCCGGTCCGAACCCCGTTCCGCAAGGCTCCGATGGGTACCTACCCCCACCCGGTCTCGAACCCCGTTCCGCAAGGTTCTCAGGATGCACTTTTTGGTAGTTAATCTTGTGATTATCTGTTTTTGGAGATATGTTGGCGACTTATTGTTTCTGTTCATGCGCCCATTCCGTGGCGAATTTTTGATTTAACTTTTTGACTTTTCTTTTAGTCATCCGGTTTTACCGGGGATTCTTTGTTTTTGGCTTTTTCGTTTAGCCATCCGGCTTTGCCGGGGATTTCTGATTTTTTGGCTTTTCTGTTTAGCCATCCGGCTTTTGCCGGGGATTCTTTGTTTTTGGCTTTTTCGTTTTAGCCGTCCGGCTTTGCCGGGGATTTCTGATTTTTGGCTTTTCTGTTTAGCCATCCGGCTTTGCCGGGGATTCTTGATTTTTGGCTTTTCTGTCTAGCCATCCGGCTTTTGCCGGGGATTCTTGATTTTTGGCTTTTCTGTTTAGCCATCTGGCTTTTGTCGGGGATTTCTAATTTTTTGGCTTTTCTGTTTAGCCATCCGGCTTTTTGCCGGGGATTCTTCATTTTTGGCTTTTCTGTTTAGCCATCCGGCTTTGTCGGGGATTCTTTGTTTTTTTGGCTTTTTCGTTTAGCCATCCGGCTTTGCCGGGGATTCCTTGTTTTTGGCTTTTTTGTTTAGCCATCTGGCTTTGCCGGGGATTCTTTGTTTGGTTGCCTCTTGTTTAGGCAGGAATCCTCTGGGGATTTTGGATTTTCTTCTTGATTGTGCCTCTTGATTAGGCGAAGATTCATTTGGGGATTTTGTTGTGCCTCTTGATTAGGCGAATGCTTCAATAATGGTGAAGACTTTGAGGTTTTGGATTGCCTCTTGCATAGGTTGATTTCCCATTTCTTGGGGATATTAGTTTTTTGCTTGCTTTGTTGTAAGTGAAGGCTTTGTGCTTCACTATGGATATCCGTCTTTGGGCGTTATGAGCGATTAACTCCCTGTGGATATAATTTTGTAGTTTGCCTTTGTCGTAGGCTCACTGAGGTAGTTTTCTTGTTGATGATCCACTGGGGAATTAATTTCATTCCGGAGATCTGTCTTGAATTGTTCCTCTAGGGAGAAATGGAGTTTTTCGACTCCTTATTGTTTGAGTTGGTTTTGCTTAAGCTCTTATTTTGCTGGGGAATGGGTTCTTACCCTTTTCTCGCGATTTCTCTTTTTTTGCGATTTTGGATTTTTGATTTTGGATGCGTGTGCCTTTTTTCTTTTGTGCACACAGGCTTTTTATCTTCTGCTGGGGATGAAGAGGTTTTCTTTTCTTCTCTTTCCTTTTTATTGGCCCTGGGGAATTTGTTGGCTTCCTGAGGGTATGATGGAGTTCTGGCTCCTGGCTTTGTGAGGCCCTTTATTGATCGGGGTGAAGATTTTTCTTCTTTTCCTCTTTGTGGAGATTTTTCTTGATATGCTCTGTTTAGAGACATTTATTTGGCCTTTTTTCTGTAGTGGCCTCTATTGCGGATGAAAAATTTTCTTTCTTTTCTTTTTGTTGCCCCCTAGTGATATAGGGAACTTGACTTCGTATTTTCTTTGATGGATTCTTATGTAGTCTTTATTCTCCTTTGGGGAATGAAGCGGAGATTCTGGATGAGTTTGCTTGATGACTCATGTGGTAATGAAGTTGAGTCATGGAGTAATAATTTTTTGTTTTGCCTTTGGAATAGGCAAGGATCCTCTTGGGGACGGTCGAGCCTTTCCGTCGGCCTTTCTTCTTTGTTGATGTCTTTTCTGGGTGGAAGGATGTTGATTGCAACTCCAAGTGATTTATGTTTGATGACTCATGTGGTGGTGTTGAGTCAAGGATTAATTTTTTTTGTTTTGCCTTTAGAATAGGCAAGGATCCGCTTGGGGATTTATCGAGCCTTTCCGTTGGCTTTATTCTCCTTCTTTTATTGGTGTAGAAGGTTGATGGTTGGAACTAGTTTCCTTGAAGCTCCTTATTTTGCTGAAGATAATTTTGATTTTTCCCTTTTCTATCACGATTTTATTTTATCGTGAATTTTTGAAATCTGGCTTTTTAGTATATCATGTGTGCCTTTTATTTTATAGTTTTTGTACACATGGGCTTTTGAAATATGAAACAGAAATAACTACTTTTATTTATTACTGCTTTTTGTTCGGTACATTCAAGCCTTTTTTTTTCAAAATACTAAAAAAACTATAGAAAGACTACTCCTAGTCATCTGCCTCTGGATTGGAGTGAGCAGATGGTACTGGTGAAGGGAAGCGGCGGAGTAGGCGGCGTTGGAACCTCGCCTGATTCTGGACCAAGCTTTCTATCTGGCGGTCCATCCTATCTTGCCTAACAGTCAACTGACTGAACTGCTGGCGTATGAACTGGAACTCTCCTTCCATGTATGCATGCTCCTCATCTAGGCGTCGGTACAGGCCGGGGAAATCTGAATCGCGTGACTGTTGCTGGGATTCGGAGGTAGTAGGGATGTCTTGCGGCGTATCGAAGTCGCGTATATCCCATGAAATCGAGATGATAGGGTTCAAGATGAACCCTGTCCCTTGCCTGCTGAGGATGGTCATGTGTGTCAGCACTCCTCCGTTGATAGGCTCTGGTTGGAGTTCAGCTGGGAGATCTTCCCCATCAGTGCATCCCCAATACTCAGCCAAAGGGGTAAGGAGGGGAGCCACCATGATTGCTCCTGTTGGTCCCCGAGTACCGCATTCCTTTATGGCCTTCAGGAAAGCATATCCTAGGTTACACTTATGCCCTTGGTGCATACAGTAGATGATGAAAAGGTCAGCCAGCGTTACCTTCCCCTGGCTCTCCTTCCGGCCGTGTAGGGTCCCAGCTGAGCGCTTGTGACATATGCGGAGCGAGAGGAGAGAAGGATGCCCCTTCAGGTGTGTTGGCAGGTTGTGAGCTCCAAGTGGTCTCTTTCCACATGCTAGTGGTGGTGAGAACAACAGGTTTTTCCATATATGCGGACCGATATTCCGGTGTTCTTGTATCCGCTCGTTGGCAGAAACCCATGATGACATTAAAGTCATCCGAACGAAGTGGTCCGGTAGGCTCCATCCATCCAGTAGGAGACAAC
>OY731403.1:32511266-32661719 GCA_963425845.1 Sphenostylis stenocarpa
GCCGTCCCACTTGGCCAGGGAAGGTTGGGACGGCCATCTCGACCTTGGGACGGCCGTCTCGACCTGTTTTGGCCAGCCTTTGTGTTCTGAGACCCCTGGGAAGCTTTCCTTTCTGTATTCGAACGTCGTTTGATGCCGATAAACGCCCATTAAAGCTTTATCTTCATATAGTAAGTCTTCTTGGCCTTTATTGAGATGTCAGGCGAGCTTTGTCTTTGTTGTAGGAAGTCTCTTTAGCCTTTATTGAGAGACCGGGCAAAATTAGGGGTCTACAATGGGCATCGATTAGTGCTGCAGGAGTGTATGCCCCATGGCAAATATGGACCCCGGCTGATTTGGTCCATTTTAGCATAATCTTGTACTCCTCCAAAGTGGGCACCATATCGAACTGCGGGAATTCAAAGCAGCGTAGACTAGAGTTCCAGAAATGTACTAGAACCCTGATAAAAATTGGATCAACACAGATCTTCAACAGGTCGAGGATCCGTCCATAGGATTTTTTGAAGTCGGAGTGGACCTCTGGTGGCATTATCGCGCAAAGCCGTTCCAGCTTCTCAGTATAGTACCGGGGAATGTCCACTTTCTTCAATTGCCTACTAGTCCCCTCCATTTTCTAAAACCAAAATGCATGCTTTATGAATATGATGCTTATTGTGGGTATGAATGTGAGTGTTTATTTTCCTATTTATCATGTTTTATTTTTACATGATGTATGATATTTACGTATTTTATTTTGGAAAAAATAAACTACTTATATGAATGACTTATGAGTGTAATGTTTATGAACAAGGTCCCATTTATTTTTATTTTACTTTGATTCGGGTTTTTATTTGATTTTATTTTAGAGCCTTTTATCTCTTCTGACGGACTGCGTGGCTACTTAGCTTACAAAGAACATGAAACCAGGCTAGCTAAAAGGCAGATTGTCCGAGATAAAAATGGCTTATTGCGAAAGGATAATGTTTAGCGTCCCTTATCTCTTCTATCGGACTGCGTGGCTACTTATCTTACAAAGAACCTGAAATCAGAATAGCTAAAAGGCAGATTGTCTGAGATAACGGTGTTTATTGTAAAAAAAAAAAATTTTGTGATTTTTCTGTTGTTTGGTTATGCTATGCAATCAAATGCAACAAACAGATGCGCACACAATTCAATCATCCGCGAACAGGCGAGAAGTCGTTTTAATCACGAGGTAGGGTTTTCCTGCAGAAAAGTGCTTTGGCGAAGGTAGGTTCTAACTGTTCTCACCAAGGCTAAGGCCCCCAAGGTGCCCCCATTATAGGGTCCCCACTCTCTAGCCTTCCGACCATGCTTAGAACTAAGGCCATAGTCAGTCTTTGTGCCAAAAGAGGAAGGTTATCACCTTGAGTGGTGGTTTCCAATCACACTGGTGGGCTCAAGGCCATCACTACAGCGAACCGTACCTGCCATCCACTCCCCATGGATTTCTCACTTGCCCCCGGGTATAGAGGGAACTATTGTGTGCAAGGGTTTGTGTAAAGTTTGTATTTCAAACAATTGCGTAAAAATAAACAAACAACAGTTATTAAAGCCAAACATGTAAAGCATGTTATAATACAAGGTAGGGTAAAAGCGTAATTTCTTGGTTTATTTATTAAGCTAGCCCATCACTAAATGGGATCAACTCTCTAGGCTTCCCCAGTGGAGTCGCCATCTGTCGCTGCCGTCAAAAAGAGGCAGTCGGAGTGACGCGATGGTTCCGACTTTCCAATTTTCGCGTTTTTATGGGTGTGGTTACAACGCCTTTAGGTTGTCCGATAACCGGGCTGAACCTAGAGGCGAGGTTTTCGAAAAGGTGTTCTTGGATTGTCCGATAACCGGGCTAACCCAAGAACTAATTTGAAGGGGTTCTTATGGAGTCGCCACTGATGGTTTTACCGGAAACATCGAAAAAGGGGTAAAAAGGCATTAGTTTTCGAAAACCAACTTTGGTCGTTAAAACCAGAGTTAGGTAAGGGAGTTAGTTACGTGTAAGGGAAGTGTTAGTTCCCTTACGACGCCCCTTTCGGGTTCCCTATGATAGGCCAACTATTTTATAAATAAACTTTTGAAAAGATGTTTTTACCCTTTTATTTATGGAATAACGACTACATGGCCCTAATGTCTATTACGTAATTTAATCATAAAAATAAAAAGATAGTAAAGAGATGGAGAGAGTAAAGAAACCTCCGAGGCAAGCCCTTCGCTCTTACAACGCCGGAAATCTCTCGAAAACGCTATAAAAAGCTCTTAAAAACTCTCAGAAACTCTAGAAATGCTTCGGAGGGGCTCTAGGAAGAGAATTTGAAGAAAGTGAGAAGGGAAAGTGGAAGAACTGTGTGAAATGAAGGGGAGAGCGCTCACTATTATAGGGATTCGCGCCTGTCAGGTAGAGACGGCCGTCTCATCTGACAAGGTCGAGATGACCGTCTCGCCATTCGGGATGGTGGTCTCGCCTTGCAAAAGTGGCGAGACGACAGTATCAACTTTCCAAGTGACGAGAAGGACGTCTCGCCAAACGGGAGGGGGGTCTCGCCATTGGCAAGTGGCGAGATGGCCGTCTCGCCAAACGAGACGGCGGTCTCGACTTGCGACAATGGCGAGATGGCGGTCCCGAAAAACGAGATGGCGGTCCCGACCCCTGAAGGCAAAAATCCTTATTTTTATACAAAAAATCCTTCCTATCGTAATATGGGGCTTAATAGTCTCTCCTAATGGCTTCTTAGGCTTCGTCCATCTTCGAATAGGAGGTCTTCTGCTCTTATTATGAGGCGGGGCAAGATTTGGGGTCTACAATACCCACAAGGAACAAAGGCCGACAACTTTCATTTACCACTTATACAAAGTGTACAAAAGCCTTTCAAAAAGACAACAATATAAGTCATTAAAAAAATCTAGAAACAACTCGACCAAAGCAAAAAGAAATTAAAAAACGGTAAGCGTTGTCTGGCAAGTCATCAATGTGGACGAGGGAACTGTTGTGAATATTGTATGCAACATCAAAATTTGCCTCGCTTAGGGACACACCACTCCTAATAAAGTAATGCATCTAGCAAATGGCCTTATTAAAACCTTTAGTATGCACCTAGACATTACAATCCTTTATTTCAGAAAGCTCTCTTTTAGTTGTGACCTTCGCGACAACCTCTTACTCATGGAGGGATGACAACTTCAACACCTTACCTGTCGTTGCCTTATTCTCCTCTTTGGATTGCACTAGCTCCTCCTTGAATCGAGTTAGTTCCTCCTTGTCGCCGCCGTCCGTTCCGACGTCCAGGGACATTTTGAACGTTTATGCGAGCGGTCATGAAAAGATGGTTTAGACTCGAGTTTTTTTTGTTTAAAATATGTTCATTGCTTTCGAGGTGCTCAACAACTGAACTATCCTCTAATAAAAGCAATGTTTTCGAAAAGGGGTTCTTTTGGAGTCGCCACCAATGTTTTGACCGTAAACATTGGAAAAGGATAAAAAGGCGTTGATTTTAATAAAAACCAAACTTGGCCATTATAACCAGAGTTAGGTAAGGGAGTTAGTTACGTGTGGGGAAGGAGTTAGCACCCCACAACGCCCCTTTCGGGTTCCCTATGACGGATTAATTCATTTAAGTAAAGATTACGAGAAATTACGCGATTACCCTATTTTATTGCAAAATATTAAAATAGTTATCTACATTGCTTTATTTACTATTGCATACAGAAATCAATAAATAAAAGCAGTAAAAGAGAAGAGAATTGAACAGAACCTCCGCAACAAGCTTTATATTGTGAATCTTTAATCGTGAGGATGCGTTTTGGCAATCCTTCGCTCTACAAAGACTCTCCTCTCCGAATACAAGATCGACTCGACTAACTTTTTACAGAAGAATCGAATGCTGGAATATGATTCCTTAACTGATTGTTACCTTATTAAGGCAATCAGAGAGTTCATTCGAAGAGGGAAGAGAATAGACAAGTATTGGGAGTTGTCTGGTGTGTGAAACAGTGGCAAATGAGCCTCCTATTTATAGTTTTTCGCTGCCTGCACATTTGGGACGGCCGTCCCACTTGGGCAGGGAAGGTTGGGACGGCCGTCTCGACCTTGGGATGGTCGTCTCGACCTTGCGACGGCCGTCTCGCCCTGTTTTGGCCAGCTTTTGTGTTCTGGGACCCCCGGGAAGCTTTCCTTTCTTTATTCGGACGTCGGTTGATGCCTATAGACCCCCGTTGAAGCTTTATCTTCATATAGGAAGTCTTCTTGGCTTTTATTGAGATGCCAGGCGAGCTCTATCTTGTTTGTAGGAAGTCTCTTTAGCCTTTATTGAGAGACCAAGCAAAATTAAGGGTCTACAGCTGCCCCCCCTGCACCTGCCTGACTAATCTGTTGGCTTAACATGCCGACAAAATTAGTTGGTAGGGGAAGGAGTTAACCATTTTGCCCGGTTATCCTTCAGACACTTCTTAGTTGATCCTCCGGATGATAAATATATTTTTGATAGGTACCAACCCCTATCTGGTTTGAACCTTACTTTATAAGGTTCTGGTGAGTACTTACCCTCACCCGGTACGAGTCTGTGTTTCACTAGACTCTTGTGGGTACCTACCCCCACTAGGTAAAAACCTTGTTTTGCAAGGCTTTGGTGAGTACCTACCCCCACCCGGTATGAGTTCGCATTTTGCTAAACTCTTGTGGGTATTTACTTCCGAGGTGCTCAACACTGAACTAACCTCTAATAGAAGTAAGGTCTTTGCAACCCGTTTTTGTTAATGCTTAGGTGAGTATTTTACTCCACCTAATGCATCCTGCTAAGTTTTGATGAGTATCTACCCTCATCCGGTACAAGCCTTATTTTATAAGGCTTTGGTGAGTACCTACCCCCACCTAGTACGAATCTGCATTTTTGCTAGATTCTGATGAGTACCTACCCTCATCCGGTATAAACCTTATTTTATAAGGCTTTGGTGGGTACCTACCCCCACCAGGTACGAATCTGCATTTTTGCTAGATTCTGATGAGTATCTACCCTCATCCGGTATTAACCTTATTTTATAAGGCTTTGGTGGGTACCTACCCCCACCTGGTACGAATCTGCATTTTTGTTAGATTCTGATGAGTACCTACCCTCATCCGGTACGAACCCCGTTCTGCAATGCTCTGATGGGTACCTACCCCAACCCGGTACGAACCCCGTTTTGCAAGGCTCTTGTGGGTACCTACCCCCACCTGGTACGAACCCCGTTCTGCAAGGCTCTTGTGGGTACCTACACCCACCCGGTACGAACCCCGTTCTGCAAGGCTCTGATGGGTACCAACCCCCACCTAGTCCGAACCCCGTTCTGCAAGGCTCTGATGGGTACCAACCCCCACCTGGTCCGAACCCCGTTCTGCAAGGCTCTGATGGGTACCAACCCCCACCTGGTCCGAACCCCGTTCTGCAAGGCTCTGATGGGTACCAAACCCCACCTGGTCCGAACCCCGTTCTCCAAGGCTCTGATGGGTACCAACCCCCACCTGGTCCGAACCCCGTTCTGCAAGGCTCTGATGGGTATCAACCCCCACCTGGTCCGAACCCCATTCTACAAGGCTCTGGTGGGTACCAATCCCCACCTGGTCCGAACCCCGTTCTGCAAGGCTCTTACGATGTACTTTTTAATAGTTAATCCTATGGTCTTCTGGTTATGAAGATGTGTTGGCGGCTTACTGTTTTTGATCATGCGCCCATTCCGTGGGGAATATTTGATTTGACTTTTTTTGTTAGTCGTCCGGTTTTACTGGGGATTCTTTGTTTTTGGCTTTTTCGTTTAGCCATCCGGCTTTGTCGGGGATTTCTGATTTTTTGGCTTTTCTGTTTAGCTATCCGATTTTGCCGGGGATTTCTGATTTTTGGCTTTTCTGTTTAGCCATCCGGCTTTGCCGGGGATTTCTGATTTTTTGGCTTTTCTGTTTAGCCATCCGGCTTTGCCGGGGATTTCTGATTTTTTGGCTTTTCTGTTTAGCCATCCGGTTTTGCCGAGGATTTCTGATTTTTGGCTTTTCTGTTTAGCCATCCGGCTTTGCCAGGGATTCTTTGTTGGTTGCCTCTTATTTAGTCAGGAATCCATTGGGGATTTTTGGTTTGATTGTGCCTCTTGATTAGGTAGATGCTTCAATAGTGGTGAAGGCTTTTTACTTGTTGTTTTTCGCCTCTGACTAGGCTGATGTTCTACTTTGAGGATATTTGTTCTTGATAATACCTCTGATTAGGTGAATGCTTTTTTGAAGGCTTTGTGCTTGTATTGCCTATTGCATAGGTTGATTTCCTGTTTCTTGGGGATATCGGCTCTTTGTTTGCCTCTGAGTAAGCATAGGCATTCTTGAAAGTGAAGGTTTTGCCTTTCACTGGGGATATTCATATTGGGTGTTATAGGCGATTAACTCCCTGAGGATATGAATTTGTATTTTGCCTTTTGCTGGTAGGCCCGCTGGGGATTTTCTTTTTGGTGATCCACCAGGGATTTGGTCGTTTTCTGGGGATCTATTTTAAATTGCCCCCTAGGGAGAAATGGAGTTTTTGACTCCTTATTGGATGTTGTTGTTTGAGCTGGCTTTGCCTATGCTCTTTATTCCTGCTGGGGAATGGGTTTATATGTGCGCCTTTTATGCACATTGGATTTTTCTTTGGATGAAAAGATATCTTTTTCTCTTTTCTTTTTTAGCGATCCCTGGGGAATTTTCTTTTCTTGGGGGATCTAATCCTTGATTTGAATTTTTTTTTATGATGATGGAGTCTTGGCTCTTGACTTCTGTGAAGCTCTTTATTGAGCGGGATGAAGAGATTTTCTTCTTTTTCTCTTTTTTGAGATTCACCAAGGAGTCTGTCGATTTCCTGGGGATCCAATTTTGATGATGGAGTCTTGGCTCCTGGTCTTGTGAAGCTCTTATTTGAGCTGGAAGATGGAAATTTTTGTTTTCCTCTTTTTGTAGATTTTCTAGATATACTCTACTTGGAGATTTTTATTCGACCTTTTTCGTTGTGGCCTCTATTGGGGAATGAAAGTTTTTCTTTTCTTTCTTTTTGTTGCCCCCTGGTGATATGGAGGATTTGACTCCGTATTTTCTTTGATGGACTCTTGTGTAGTCCTTATTCTCCTTTGGGGAAATGGCGGAGATTCTGGATGAGTTTCCTTGATGACTCATGTGGCGATGAAGCTGAGTCGTGAGGTAATCTTTTTGTCTTGCCTCTGGAGTAAGCAAGGATCTGCTTGGGGATATTCAAGCCTTTCCATTGGCTTTTCTACGTTGATGGCTTCCCTTTTTTTTAGATGGAAGGATGTTGATTGAGGCTTCAAATGACTGTGGTTGACGACTCATGTGGTCCTGCTGAGTCATGGAGTAATTTTTT
The DNA here is from genome assembly GCA_963425845.1 of Sphenostylis stenocarpa. Taxonomy (NCBI): domain Eukaryota; kingdom Viridiplantae; phylum Streptophyta; class Magnoliopsida; order Fabales; family Fabaceae; genus Sphenostylis; species Sphenostylis stenocarpa. The sequence goes on from OY731403.1 coordinate 32,518,625, forward strand.
GTTTTGCCTTTGGAATAGGCAAGGATCCGCTTGGGGATCATCAAGCCTTTCCGTTGGCCTTTTCCAGGTGCACCTTCTTTTATTGGGATAGAAGGTTAGAGCTAGTTTCCTTGAAGCTCTTTATTCTGCTGAAATGGTTTTGATTTCGCCTTTCGCGATTTTGATTTTCATTTAGAGGATGGATTTTGGCGCCTTCTATTTTCAATCATAAGCATGGAGACTATCCTCCTTATATGCATGTTTCTTATTCTTGTTTGAAGAAAATTATTTTTTCTTGATTTTGACAAAGTCGTATTATGCAACTACTTTGTGTGTGGATGTCCTAAATGCAATCTATTTGTTTATTCATTTTTGATGCATTTAGAAAGTAACTGGCCTTCTCCCGTTGGCTTCTCATGAATATGCCGATGGGCTCCTCCTTTATGATGATGGGCTCTTCTTTTATTAATCTTTTGGTTTTAGCCCTATCTTTTGCCTAGACCACCCTTTACGGGTTTTCGATCTAGCGGGCTGCCTTAATTTTTGCCTAGAATATCTTAGGGGGCTTTTGCCTTATCTTTTGCCTAGATCGTTCTTTTGGGGTTTCCGATCTAGCAGGCTACCCTAGTTTTTACCTAAGAATATCCTAGCAGGCATTTATTCTTTCATTATTTTTATGCTTCCTCTTTTTAGATGCATGCTTGATTTTTTATTAAAAGTCTTTGTGCATATTTATGATTTATCAATAAAGAGGAATTTCCATAATATTTGGTCAAGAGAAAGGAAATGAAAAGGAATTTTATTGATAAATGAACAAAAGTTTTATTTCTTTTATAGAAGGATTTCAAAAGTATTTAGAAGAATGGGTGGTCAGGGTTGGCTGTACTGTTTAGGCTTATACAGTCATGTCCATGATATCTGCCCCCTGGTTCTCTTCATTGCTTCAGTTGAGATGCCTGAGCTCAGAGTGAAGACTATGCAGACTGCTTGCTTCTGGAAGAATGTTACTTTAGCCGCCTCTTCGGTTTTCGACTAAAGTAACCATTGCTCTTTAGTTAGTTTTTTTTTTATTTACTTTTTTTACCTCTTCTTTTTGCCTAGGACATATCCTAGCGAGGAATATGGACCCTATCTTTTGCCTAGGAATGTCCTTTGCGGATTTTCATTCCTGACGGGTCTTGAGCAATGTCTTCAAGCATAATACTTTTTTACCGCATCAGAATTGATCGGGTGTCGAAGTTCCTCTCCATCCATATTAGTGAGGATAAGTGTCCCTCCTGAGAAAGCTCGTTTGACCACAAAGGGTCCTTCGTAATTTGCTGCCCACTTTCCAATTTTATCCTTCTGGGATGGAAGAAATTTCTTTATTACTAGATCTCCTTCTTGATAAGTATGAGGGTGGACCTTTTTATCATAAGCCTTTTTGATCTTCTTTTGATAAGCTTGTCCATGACATATAGCGTTTAGCCGCTTTTCATTGATAAGGTTTAGCTGGTCATATCGACTTTGAACCCATTCAGCTTCTACTAATTTTTCTTCCATCATCATGTGCTTTTATCAATATGATTAGCTATATTGATTTGCCATTTTGGATCTTTGCTATAACCGAAGAGTAATTATTTTGAATGTAGAGCAATTGTCATGTCGATGCCCTTCTTCCTTTCCTTTAGGGATTTCAATCCTCCTATTGATCACCATATTTCCACATTTCCCAGTCAATTACTTGAATGCTTTATGATGAAGGGTCAAGAGAATAGAAAGAAAGGGATTTATTGCAAAGGCTTGTGTTTTAGTAAGATTTTTTTTTTTAAATAATAGTTTTTGTAAGAATGGCTAGCCAAGGTTGGTCGGTGTTTAGGCTAGTTTAAACAAACGTTTTATTTTAATGAGGTGGCGTCTTTAGCTGCCTATTTGTGACTGATTAACATTCCTAGTCCACCCTTTTGGGTTTTCAGCCTAGGATGTTGTGTTGTGTCCTAACTTTTGTCTAGGTTCCCCTTTTCTATTTTTGGGATACCTAGCGGACTTTATTTTGTTTATAGCGCTTTGATTGTTCTGACGCATTTGAAACAAAACGTTTGTCTAAACATGGTTATTTAATGGGGTATAGACATGCTTAGCAAGAAGAGAAGCAGATAGTAAGAATAACATTCTTTTGTAATTTTGGGGAAATTTGTGCCCTAGAGAAGCTCGGGGTCCGGACATACCCCGAGGAGTGATCTCCAATAGTCACTAGGTTTACATCCCTTAGAATTGGAAGAAGGACACCTAATGACTAACGCTACCCTTTGCGCTAATATCCCTCCTTTTCAGAATATCGTCTTTGAGGGATAAGACTTCCCTGTTTTCCGTATGGTTTGATCTTTCGTGGGGTCATACCCTAAACCATATTTTAAAGGGTTATCTTTGAACTCCAATGGCTCTTTTATTCCTTGAGTATTCTTTCCGAGCCCCTGTCCTGGGCGATATCCATATTTTTTCATTATATGGGCCACCTTTGTATTACTGGGAAGTCTTTCTATGTTGGCAATTTCGAGCGCTTGAAAAGATGTTTCAAGAGCTTCTTTAGCCGCATCCACATATGGTTGGACAGACGGTTTACTGATTAGAAAGTCTTCTTCAGCTTGAACTGTGACGAGTTTATCATTTGTAAACTTGACTTTCTGGTGGAGCGTTGAAGGTATTGCCTTAGCGCTATGAATCCAAGGTCTACCAAGGAGACAACTATATGCCGGCGTGATATCCATCACGTGGAAGTCTATGTTAAAGATAGTAGGGCCAATTTGAATTGGTAGACTAATTTCTCCTACTACTTCATGTCTTGATTCGTCAAAGGCTCGAACAATTGTATTACTCGGGCGCATGTGGGTTCCTTGCACTGTTATCTTGTCAAGTGTGCCTTTAGGCATGACGTTTAAGGATGACCCATTATCCACCAGAACTTTGGAAATGAGATATTCCTTGCATTTGACAGAAATATGCAAGGGCTTGTTGTGATTTGACCCTTCTAAAGGGAGTTCTTCATTTGTGAAGGTAAGATGTGAAGCACTTGGTGGATTTGATGAAGACATATTCGAGTTGATATAGTTTAGTCTGTGGGTGTGTAGATGAATAGGTTAGAAGTTTAGAACTTAATCTCTTGATAAGCCAATAGATCTTGTGATAAGCGCCTTAAAATGATGCATCTCAGTGAAATCATTTTTCTGCATGAAAAACTAACATCTAAGCATTAAAAGAACAAACTAAGTTTTTCAATCTGTTGAAAAGAAATTTCAATCTGTTAAAATCACTTAAACATAAGAAATGTTCTTATAGATTCGAAATTTCAATTAGTTGAATCGCAGAATCAACAGGTTAAAATATTCTTAATGAATTTTTTAAATATCAAAGGTTTCGCATTTTCAAACTGTTAAAATACTTTTCAATCTGTTAAAATAGAGAGACTATTTTTCTGACTAAGAGTCTACAAGATTTCAATCTGTTGAAAGGTTTTTTAATCGATTGAAACAGAGAGCTATCATTCTTCATTAAGCTATTTCAATCCATTGAAAACACGAATCAATCGATTGAATGAAGTTTTAAATGAAATCAATCGATTGAAACGTCGTTTTAATCAATTGAAATACATTCTGATCGATCATAATTTGATTCTAATTGATCATAACTTGTTCTAATCAGTCATAATGCTGTTCTGATCAATCATTTGCGTCTCTGAATCAGTTTTTATTAGTTTAAACGTTCTGGTTCTCTCTTTTACTCTATAAATACAGATTTAATCTATCTTTTGAAATAAAAAATTTTGAGAAAACATTTGAAAGCAATCTTTGAGCAATCATATTCGTGACTTTCTTTAAGCATTTAGAATCTTTTCATATTATAAGGTGTTTTGATCAAGATTGTTGTTAATCAAAGAGAGAAAGTGCTGAGTTAGAATTGCTTCTGGACAATTGTACTGATAAAGCTTCAGTCCAGGTTTTTTCTTTTCATACTCTTGTGTAAAGTGTGGTTGTGTAGATTGGTTTTTGATCTACACTAGTTATAGTAACTCGGATTTGGTTACTCGGGAGGTTTCAAGAGACTATCTTGTGGGTTTGTATGATAGTTCTTGGGGTAGATTGGTGAATATCTACCTGGTTGTATTTTTCACTCGGAATTAGTGGAACTTGGCAGATTTGTCAAGAACTCGGATGTAGCTCTGGTAAAGAGTGAACCAAGTATAAATTGTTGTGTTGAATTTCTTCTTTCATCTCTTTTATTTCTTGTCTATTTACTTGTCGTGATTAAAATCAAACCTACCTACACAAGAATTAAATAAAGGTAATTCATTCTTCCAAGAGAAAGTAAGTTTTGCGAAAAAGTTTTCTAAAGTTCAATTCACCCCCCTCTTGAACTCAACCATTAATTCTTTCAATTGGTACCAGAGCTGGTTCTTGTAAGTTACTCAAGAATTCGGTCCAAGAATGGTTGAGGGAAAGATGAATTTTTCAGAAGGAGCCTCCATAAACAGGCCTCCTCTTTTTCTGGTGTGAATTATTCTTTCCGGAAGGTTAGAATGAAAATCTTTATTGAATCTCTTGATAGAGGTATTTGGGAAACAATTGTTAATGGTCCTTACAAACCAACTCATACAAGTGGATGGTAAAGTAGTTGAGAAAAATTGGGCTGAATTGACTCGATGCGTGAAAATAGGAGAGTCCAATATGATTATACTCGCTAAAAATATTATTACCTCTCGCTTTAAATCTTGATGAGTTTTTCAGGGTGTCTCAATGTGCCTCTGCCAAAGAGATGTGGGAAATTCTAGAGGTCACACATGAGGGTACATCTCGACGTGAAAAGGGCAAGAAAGCATGAGTTAATCAGGGACTATGAATTGTTCAAAATGCAGCAAGGAGAAACAATTGCAGATGTACGTAAAAGATTCACGCACATAGTCAATCATTTAATTGGGCTAGGAAAGACTTTTGACAAGGAAGAGTTGAACATCAAAATCTTGAAGTGTTTGGACAGAACTTGGCAACCAAAGGTGACAACTATATCGGAATCAAGAGACTTGACTCGAAATGACTACTCGCTTCACTATTTGGTAAGTTAAGGGAACATGAGTTGGAAATCAATCGGCTCAAAGAACAAGAGAATGCAGAGAAGAAAAGCGAAACATTGTTCTCAAGACGATTGAAGAAAACAAGTGAGTCCGAAGAAGATGAATCCGAGAATCTAACTCTGTTGGTTAAGAAGTTTGGAAAATTTCTTAGAAGGAAGAACAGAATCGGGCAAGTTAAAAGGTACACTCGATAAAAAGACTGACTCCATTCAAAATACTCGTTACTTGTTATTCTTGTGGTAAGCAGGGACACATAAGAAGTGAATGTCCGGAAAAGACCAAGAATCGGAACAAGAAAGAGTCAAAGTACAAAGGGAAAAAGGCCTACATAGCTTGGCAAGATAATGATTCATCCTCCAGCTCCGCATCCGAAGGTGAAGAGGTGAACCTATATTTGATGGCTGGTTGTGAATCCTCTTCATCACATGTAAGTTCAACTCCCACGTGAAAATGAAATGAATTACAACACATTACTAAATGCTTTCAATGAAATGCATAGTGAAGCCAGAAATTTATCTCATACAAATAATCGGTTAAAAGGACTAAACAACTGGTTAGAAAATAGGGTTAAAATTCGGAAAAAGAGTTATTAGAAAGCAAAACAGATATAGAACATCTTGAAATAATCTATTCATTTGCTGATAATGTTGCTGCTAACAAGAATTGTGAAAAGTGTATTCTTCTACAGTAATAAGGTTGATTACTTGATTAAAACCTTGTCTAAGTTTACTCAAGGAAAAGAGAATTTAGATGCACTTCTTGGGTCTCAAAACTGTGTTTTTGAACATACTGGAATCAGGTACAAACCTAAGGTTGGGGTGAAAACTAAAAAGTATTTGAACTTCTTTTCCTTTAGAAAAGCAACAACATCCCCTTTCTCATCTTGTCATTACTGCATGAAAAAAGGACATACTGTAAAATTCTGTCATGCTAGGAAATATTTTGTGCCACAAGGTAGAATGAGATGGGTTCCAAAACATGTTAAACAGAAAATTTGACTCCTAAGGACCCAAAATATTTAAGGGTACCAAATATTTGATGCTTGATCTTTCAGGAACAGCAACAAGAGTCCCTTTGGTACCTAGACAGCGGATGCTCAAGGCACATGATAGGTGACATTTCAAAATTCCAGAAACTAAGATTGAAGAATGGAGGTCACGTGACTTATGGAGACAACAACAAGGGAAGAATTCTAGGTTCTGGAGATATTGGAGATGGTGAATCAGTAACCATTCACAATGTTCTTCTTGTTGAAGGTCTCAAGCACAACCTAATCAATATAAGTCAGTTATGTGATCTTGGTCACAAAGTTATCTTCAAACCAGAAAAGTGTCTAATCTATGAGCCAGGATCTGACACGGTAATGTTGGTAGGTAAGAGGTTAAACAATATTTACATGTTAGATATCAAGCATTCTATATCATCTCAAAGTTGTCTTCTTACTAAAGAAGAAGAATCTTGGTTATGGCATAGAAGGCTTGCTCATATTCATCTTAATCATCTTGACAAACTGATTTGTAAAGAGTTAGTTACTGGGCTACCTAAGCTTCGAATTTTGAAAGACAAAATCTGTGAAGCTTGTTTGAAAGGTAAACAAACTAGAAAATCCTTTTCAAACATAAACATTGTTTCTACTTCTAGACCTTTGGAACTGCTTCACATGGATTTGGTTGGTCCTTCAAGGAATAAAAGCCTAGGCGGTAATCTCTATATCATGGTAATTGTTGATGATTTTTCTAGATTTACCTGGACTATCTTTCTAAAAGCCAAATCTGATTCTTACAAATCTTTCAAAAAGCTTGCCAAGGTTTTACATAATGAAAAAGGGTACTTCATTGCATCTATTCAAAGTGACAATGGTGGAGAATTTGTAAATGAAAAGTTTGAATCATTTTATGAAAAGTTTGGCATAAAACAGAATTTTTCTGCTCCAAGAACTCCTCAACAGAATGGTGTTGTGGAAAGAAAGAACAGATCCATTGTGGAACTTGCTAGAACAATGCTTTGTGAAAATTCTTTACCTAAATATTTTTGGGCAGATGCAGTAAACACTCGCTTGTCATGTTTTGAATAGAGTCTTGATTAGACCCATGCTCAAGAAAACCCCATATGAACTGTATAAAGGAAGAAAACCCAACATAAACTATTTCAGGGTTTTTGGATGTACGTGTTTTGTTTTAAACAATGGGAAAGAAAATATTGGCAAGTTTGATGAAAAATCTGATAAAGGAATCTTTCTTGGTTATTCTACTAACGGCCATGCATATAGAATCTACAATTTAAGACTGAAATCTGTTGAAGAATCAGTACATGTTGTTTTTAATGAGCCTCCTCGAGTGTTGTAGAATAGAACAACAGTGTACTGCAGATGATGAAGATTTAACTGATAATTCTTATCGCTTAAAATATCCCAAGTAGCTCAGATCGACTTACTGTCGAAGAAGGTGATCAATCAGCTTGATCCCGCAAAAGCTGATCCACCAAGAATTACTGAAGAACAGGAAGAAGATGTCCTGGAAGAGCTTCCTAAAGAATGGATTGTTCCAAGAGATCTTTCTCTAGACAATATCATCGGGAAAATCAATAAGGGAGTATCCACTAGACATTCTCTTAATCAATTCTGCAATCATATGGCATTCATTTCACAAATAGAACCTAAAACTGTTAAAGAAGCATTAAATGATGAATACTGGGTTAGTGCCATGCATGATGAGCTTAATCAGTTTGAAAGGAATAACGTGTGGGAATTAGTTCCTAAAACCAAAGATATCAATGTAATTGGTACTAAGTGGGTATTCAAAAACAAACTAGATGAACATGGCATTATCACTAGAAATAAAGCTAGGTTGGTAGCCAAAGGGTATAACCAACAGGAGGGTATTGATTTTGATGAAACCTTTGCACCTGTAGCTAGACTTGAAGCTGTTAGATTATTATTAGCTTATGCTTGTATAAGTGGTTTCAGATTACTACAGATGGATGTCAAGAGTGCCTTTCTAAATGGACTCATCAATGAAGAAGTTTATGTTTCTCAACCTCCTGGTTTTGAAAATCACAAGCATCCTGACCATGTCTACAAATTGAAAAAGGCTCTTTATGGTTTAAAGAAAGCTCCTAGACAATGGTATGAGAGGTTAAGTAACTTCTTAATTGATCAAGGATACAAATGAGGTGAAGTTGATAAAACCTTATTCATTAAAAAATCTGGAACTGACATTATTCTGGTGCAAGTGTATGTTGATGATATCATTTTCGGTTCTACTAATAATGCATTGTGTAATAAGTTTGTTAAGGAAATGCAAAGTGAATTTGAAATGTCTATGATGGGAGAATTGAATTTCTTCCTTGGTCTCCAGGTTAAGCAATTAAAAAATGGCATATTCCTAAGTCAATCTAAATACTGCAATGAGTTGTTGAAAAAATTTGATATGCACAATTGCAAAGAATCCTCTACACCCATGTCTACTAACTGCTGTCTAGATTTAGATGAAAAAGGGAAATTTGTTGATCAAACAAAATATAGAGGTTTGATTGGTTCTCTGCTATATCTAACTGCTAGTAAGCCTGACATTATGTTTTAGTGTGTGCCTTTGTGCTAGATTTCAGGCAAATCCAAAGGAATCACATCTTACCGCTGCTAAAAGGATTCTGAAGTACCTTAAAGGAACTATTAATGTCGGACTATGGTATCCTGAAGGTGCATCTCTTAAACTTGTTGGATTTTCTGATTCTGACTTTGCAGGATGTAGATTGGACAGAAAAAGTACCTCTGGTACATGTAATTTACTGGGAAGCAGTCTCATATCTTGGCACAGCAAAAAGCAAGCATGTGTTGCTCTTTCAACTGCAGAAGCTAAATACATTGCAGCTGGGAGTTGTTGTGCTCAAAGTATCTATCTTAAATAGCAACTGAAAGATTATGGAGTGGCTCTTTACACGGTACCTCTGGTTTGTGATAATACTAGTGCAATAAATCTGACTAAGAATCCTATTCAACACTCTAGAACTAAGCATATTGAAATTAGACATCACTTTATTAGAGAACATGTATCTAGGGGTGATTGTGAAATCTTATTCATTGAATCTAAAAACAGTTAGCTGACTTATTCACTAAACCACTTCCTAGAGATAGACTTAATATGCTTAGAACTCGAATTAGGAATTCTGGATATATCTAGTATTGAATAACTGATTCTTTATTGTGATTATGTTTTTTTTAACAGGTTGATAACATGCTCAATCGATTAAAATTATCTGAAAATCTTGAAATTATTTGTTTTAATCGATTGAAATTACGAAATAATATGTTGATTTTCTGACTATCTATCTCTGTTTATGATATGTTACCAGTTCAATCGATTAAATAAGCTTTTAATCGATTTATTTCAGTAACCTTGTAGCTCTGCATGTTTTCATCTATAAATCAATCGATTCAATCCTCGATTCAATCGATTTAATTCACTTTTGATGCTCTGCATGTTTTTTCTTTCATAAATAAATCAATTAGATCTTCGACTCAATCGATTTATTTTACTTCTAATAATCTGTTTCTATATCAGAAATTGAAAAATCAATTGATTTCATGAAAAATCAATTGGTTAATTTTTTCTAGGGTTAGTTGTGTATGCGCTTCCTCTAAACAATTACTGCAGATTGGATTGAATGCATTTACAACTGGATAAACTTCAGCTACTCTCTTAAATATCAGAGATATCCAATAAAAGCTGACTGACCCTGATTGGATATCAGATGTGAGGATAATTAAGGTGCACATTAACAATTCTCTCTCTCTCTCCACCTTTACCATCCCCGCGCTGAAGCAGAGCAGTAGTAAAACATTAAAGACAAAATTGTGAAGATGAATGGACCGGGTGTTCTCATTTCAACTTAAGCATACAGTAGTTTTTGAATAGCTTATACTTTCTTCTTGAAAAACATTATCTCTTCTCTGTTTTCCTTCTGTTCATTCCACAAATCAGCATGCTCAAACGCACCAAATCCGGAAGGAAGAAGTTCAGCAAAGGAGAGTCCTCTGCCGCAATGCAAGAACCAACTATAGGAGGGCGCATTGAATCATGGTTCAACGGGAACCAAGAGAAGATGGATTTGTTCATTCATGAAATGAGCAGGAAACAAATCAATATACCAAAGGTTCTAAAATTTTCATGGTTTGATGTCTGAAGGTTTCGTAGGGGTTCGGAAACTACTGCAACATCAGAAACTTCAGAAATTTCTGGAACTAAATGGTAGGATTTACCCTGACCTGATTAAAGTCTTTTTCACCAACTTGTCATTTGAAGGGTCTACTCTAAAAACTCAAGTCAAAGGAGTGGACATTGAAATTACTCCCAATATCTGGGAAGAGGTTGCTGGACTCAAGGATGACGGTGTAAAAGTCACCAAAGGGTATACCTCAGAAGTAGAAGAATTTAACAAAGTTCAAGTACTTTCATTCTTTTCTCGAAGAATAGGCATGACTCCATAAGTTCCTTCAACACTCGGAAAGTTGAAGCTTGAGGAAAGGGTACTCGCGTTCATTATGTCCTGGCAGCTCACACCCGGGGGAGCAATCATGCAAGTACTAAATGAAGGAGATTTGGTATCGATGTACTGCATTCACCACGTAATAAGGGTGAACTGGGTTTTTGTCATCAAGGACCACATGATCAAAGCGAAAAGGCTAAGTGATTTCAGGTATCCTTATGCAATATTGATTTCTAAATTTTTAACTCATTTTGGTGTTGATTTGGAAGGTGAATTAGTTGAAACTGTTCGTCCCACAAATGTGGTCAATAATTCTGTCCTTCATAAAATGGGGTTCATTAAAATTGACGGTGAATGGATTTCCAAAGAAGAAGCAGGAAGAGAAGAAGAAATTGAAGAAGAAGAGCAAGAGGAAGATGTCAATACTGGTGTCCCAGGTACTTCTACAGCAAGATCATCAGACCCGATGGAAGAGCAGTGTCCATTAGAAATGATTCCATATATTCCACAACCCGACCGTGGCACGCCTCTCTCACAGCTCGAAAGAACCATGCTACATCGGATGAATGAACTGCAAACCAATCAAAGGAGGCACATGGAGATGATGGTTGCTCATGGGCTCGTCAGCATTATCTGGATGAAAATTTCATTGTCAAATTTCAACACATTGACAACCAATTGGAAGATATCTACAACAGGATTGTTGATCTGCAGTTTAATCAAGGTCCCGGGAACGGGGATGAATGAAGTCTTATTTGTTCTTGTTTCTTTTCTTTTTATTTTTGGGTACCTATGTGGTACTATTGGACTGTAACTAAAACACTTTATTTGATGCAGTCAAATAGGGGGAGAAGTGTTTGCTTAAAACTGTCACTATACACACACCACAAAATCATATATGTCTCTATTCTGTTATTGAATTGTGCAGGTGCAGTGGATATTTGTCTCCATCACATAGGGGGAGATTGAAGCACTTGGTGGATTTGATGAAGACATATTCGAGTTGATATAGTTTAGTTTGTGGGTGTGTAGATGAATAGGTTATAAGTTTAGAACTTAATCTCTTGATAGGCCAATAGATCTTGTGATAAGCGCCTTAAAATGATGCATCTCAGTGAAATCATTTTTCTGCATGAAAAACTAACATATAAGCATTAAAAGAACAAACTAAGTTTTCAATCTGTTGAAAAGAAATTTCAATCTGTTAAAATCACTTAAACATAAGAAATGTTCTTATAGATTTTGAAATTTCAATTGGTTGAATCGTAGAATCAACAGGTTAAAATATTCTTAATGAATTTTTCAAATATCAAAGGTTTCGCATTTTCAAACTGTTAAAATACTTTTCAATCTGTTAAAACAGAGAGACTATTTTTCTGACTAAGAGTCTACAGGATTTCAATCTGTTGAAAGGTTTTTTAATCGATTGAAACAGAGAGCTATCATTCTTCATTAAGCTATTTCAATCCATTGAAAACACGAATCAATCGATTGAATGAAGTTTTAAATGAAATCAATCGATTGAAACGTCGTTTTAATCAATTGAAATAGATTCTGATCGATCATAATTTGATTCTAATTGATCATAACTTGTTCTAATCAGTCATAATGCTGTTCTGATCGATCATTTACGTCTCTGAATCAGTTTTTATCAGTTTAAATGTTCTGGTTCTCTCTTTTACTCTATAAATACAGATTTAATCTATCTTTTGAAATAAACAATTTTGAGAAAACATTTGAAAGCAATCTTTGAGCAATCATATTAGTGACTTTCTTTGAGCATTTAGAATCTTTTCATATTATAAGGTGCTTTGATCAAGATTGTTGTTAATCAAAGAGAGAAAGTGCTGAGTTAGAATTGCTTCTAGACAATTGTACTGATAAAGCTTCAGTCCAGGTTTTTTCTTTTCATACTCTTGTGTAAAGTGTGGTTGTGTAGATTGGTTTTTGATCTACACTGGTTACAGTAACTGGATTTGGTTACTGGGAGGTTTCAAGAGACTATCTTGTGGGTTTGTAAGATAGTTCTTGGGGTAGATTGGTGAATATCTACTGGTTGTATTTTTCACTGGAATTAGTGGAACTTGGCAGATTTGTCAAGAACTGGATGTAGCTCTGGTAAAGAGTGAACCAGTATAAATTGTTGTGTTGAATTTCTTCTTTCATCTCTTTTATTTCTTGTCTATTTACTTGCTGTGATTAAAATCAAACCTACCTACACAAGAATTAAATAAAGGTAATTCATTCTTCCAAGAGAAAGTAAGTTTTGCGAAAAAGTTTTCTAAAGTTCAATTCACCCCTCCTCTTGAACTCAACCATTAATTCTTTCAAGATGATTATTGGCTGTAATGTTACCAATAATTCCTTCAAATTTGTCCTGGGATATTGCATGCGGGACGAATGATTCATTCAAAACCTTTAACAGTGTGTTTCGATGCGGTTCCGAACTCATTATGAGTGATAACAAGGTTATCTTTGCAGGAGTACGATTGAGTTGATCGATGATGGAGTACTCGCTTTGTCTTATGTACTGGAGTAACTCATCTGTCTCCTCCTTGGATTCTTTTTCCTCTTCGGTTTTATCTTTTGCTTTATCTTTAGGAATGTTATCTTGTAATTCCTTGGGGGAATATATTCTTCCGCTTCTAGTCATGCCCCCAATACCGGCTATGTTGGAGATATCTTGATTAACTGATGATTCTTCTGAGTATCTCCATGGTAAAACTTTATTTGATGAATAAGGGAAAGGACGAGGCATGAATAAACGTACAGGCGTTATTGCCTTTTCCCTTTTATCGATTGGAATAACCAACGGTGCTTGTTTATTATCATCTTTGGGTCTATCGACCGTTATAGAGATTTTGATGACGAAAGGCTTCTTTTCCATTTATTTTGATTTGTGGAAAGCACATCAATTAATCCTTCCTTTTTATTATCTTTGTTATTAAAATGAGGAGGGATGTATGAATGTATGCAACTTATGAATGCAATAGACAGTTTAAGGAAAAAAACTTTTTATTTCAACTAGAAAGTGTTTATCCTTCTATACAATGCTTTGAAGCAAGTGTTGACAAAAACGGAGAAGCTTGAAGAATCCTATAGGTAAATTAGGCTTTCTTCGTAATTCATCTTCAGCTGTTCTCACATGATTTCTGAGCGTCTTGATTTGCTCATGTACCGCCTGGCTCATATCTTCACTATATCGACGAGCCTCTTTTATCTTTTCTTCTTGATGAACGATCAAGGCATGTTGTTGGTCAGACCTCTCTATTACTTGGTCTCTTTCACGAAGTAGTTGACCATACTGAGCTAATCCATCTCTTTCTTTGTCATGTAGCTCCTCTAGGTCTTCTCTGTATTTTTCAGCGGTTTCCCACCACTTTTGTGCTTTTGACCGAGTTTCTGCTAGGTCATCCTGTATTAACTTGATCGTTTTTGCCTGTTCTTCAAGCGCATTCTCAAGATGTGCTATTTCGTCACTCATGTCCCAGAATAGACTATCTTGTTCAAGCCTTGGAATTTTCAGTGCTTGTTTAGTCTCTTCTTGATAATCAGCACAATCATTCTTAAGGCGCTCTATTTCATGGTCCTTCTTTTTACATTGCCTTTTTAGACCATCTATTGTAAGGGTTGCTTCTTGCTCTTTTTCCTCGAAGGCCCTCAGTTGAGCTTCCATGATTTCTACCCTTTTATTTAAGGCATTGACCTGCAATTGTAGCTCTTCATTAACTAATGTTGTTGTGAATGTAGCAGATGGTTGGGGTATCCTTCTACTTTTTCTCCATTCTTCATATTCATAGGACGTAGACACCTGAACCTTTCCAAGTTCTTTATCCCCTATATAGACTGGTCTTTCCCAAGCTTTCCGGATAACGGATACTTCTTCAAATCTATGGGAGTAATGGCATAGACTCAGCCCTCTGAGCTCTTCTTGAGTTGGCACAGTTTGGGTTCTCATGAGTTGCCTCATAGCTATCTTAGGAGAGTAAGCTATACAACCCTTGAGGCCTAGTAATGGTATGCTCAGGTAATCTCCGCATCGTACAAGAATATAACTGGGTCGGAACCAAGGGCAAACCCATGATACATGCTCTATGTTCCAATTTTCTAACTCGATTTTCCATTCTAAAGCTTGACGGTGCTGAAGAGGAATTTTTGCAAAACTTCTTAAAGGATCAGGGAATATGCCCATGTGGCTTGAAGCGTAGAAGTGAGTGATGCCCCATACATATAGTAATGAAGTGCAACATCTAAGTGTTTTCCCCTGTTTCTGTCGGAAAAAATCTACTGAAAGTAGGGTATCAGCGAGAATTGCAGGTATAGGACTCTTAGAGTATACATCCCAGGCAAAGAATGCATCTATTGCAGCATGATCCACAATGTTCACATGAAATGGGAATAATATGATTCCGAACATTGCCAATGCTAGAGTTTTGTTGAAGGTAGACCAATCTTTCTTTTCAGCCAAAGAGATTAAGTGGTCTTCTATTATAGACATTTTCCAACCTCGGATGTTCCCTTTTCCCTCTAGGATGGATTGATGAGGAGGCAGTCGTATGATAGTAGCAACCTTACTCACGGCCACATATACTCCTGAGCAGACATAGACCCCGACTGATTGAGGCCATCTAACCATGAGTTCATATTCTTCTAAGGTTGGTACTAAGTCAAACTGCGAAAACTCAAAGCAGTGTAGATCGGGATTCCAGAAGTGGACCAATGCTCTAACAAAGACTGGATCGATGTTGATTTTCAAAAGGTCAAGAATTCTTCCATAAGATTTCTCAAAATTGGCACTGACCTCCGGCGGCATATATGTACTCAACTGCCTTAACTTCTCTACACGACATAGAAGGATTTCCACTTTCTTTAACTGTCTATTACTGGATCCCTCCATTATCTAAAAGAAATGAAAATGCATGATATGAGGATGAGTCCTTGTAAATGCATGCATGTAAGTGTTTGTTTTTCTAAGTATTATCATG
Organism: Sphenostylis stenocarpa; assembly: GCA_963425845.1. Taxonomy (NCBI): domain Eukaryota; kingdom Viridiplantae; phylum Streptophyta; class Magnoliopsida; order Fabales; family Fabaceae; genus Sphenostylis; species Sphenostylis stenocarpa. The sequence goes on from OY731403.1 coordinate 32,534,177, forward strand.
TTTTATTCCTAATATGATACATGGTAATACTTGGTTTTTCTTAAAAAAGAAAACTATCTGTATGGATGTTTATGGATTTTGATGAAGAGAGTCCTATTTTCTTCTCTTATTTTTATCAAACCTTTATCAAGAATTTTTTATTTTATAAAGGCATTTTTATGGTTTTAATTTGTTTTTATATTTTTTATGACCATTTATCTCTTCTGTCGGTCAATGTGGCTACTTAGCTTACAAAGAACCTGAAACCAGGCTAGCTTAACTGAAGACTGTCCGAGATAAAGTGGTTTATCTTATCACTTTTTGATTTTTAGGGTTTTTCACTATTTTATTTGTTGTATGATTACCCTATGCTAATGCATCAATAAAAATGCAGCAAACGAATGCACACACAATTCGTACATCCACGAGCAGAGCCACACTTATTTAATCACGAGGTGGGTTTTTCCTGCAGAAACGTGCTTGGTTTAGGTGGTTCTAAACTGTTCTCACCAAAGCCAAAGGTCCCCAAGGTGCCCCCATTATAGGGACCTCTCAATCTCTTAGTCCTCGGGTCATGCACGGAACTTCGTGTCGACATCCTTAGACCAAAAGAAGAGAGTTATCACCTTGAGTTAGTGGTTTCCGACAACGGTTGTAGCCCCGTGTGCCAACAAGCCAGTCGTATCTGCCACCCACTCCCTATAGGTATTCACTCTTGCCCCCGGGTATAGAGGGACTGTTGTGCGCAAGGGTTTTTGTGTGCAATTTATATTTCATACAATTTGCAGATAATAATCATACAACAATTATTAAAGCCATACAATAAAACATACGGAAGAGGGTAAAGGCGTAATTTCAAATCTTTACTTAGTTTGAGTTTATCCGTCACTAAATGGGATCAACTCTCTAGCTTCCCCAGCGGAGTCGCCATCTGTCGCCGCCGTCCGTTCCGACGTCCAGGGACATCTCGAACGTTTATGCGAGCGGTCGCGAAAAGATGGTTAAGACTCGCGTTTTATGTTAAAATTATGTTCATTGCTTCCGAGGTGCTCAACAACTGAACTATCCTCTAATAAAAGCAAGGTTTTCGAAAAGGGGTCCCCAGTGGAGTCGCCATCTGTCGCCGCCGTCCGTTCCGACGTCCAGGGACATCTCAAACGTTTATGTGAGTGGTCGCGAAAAGATGGTTTAGACTCACGTTTTTTTTGTTTAAAATATTTTCATTGCTTCCGAGGTGCTCAACAACTGAACTATCCTCTAATAAAAGCAAGGTTTTCGAAAAGGGGTTCTTTTGGAGTCGCCACCAATGTTTTGACCATAAACATTGGAAAAGGATAAAAAGGCGTTGATTTTAATAAAAACCAAACTTGGCCATTATAACCGAGAGTTAGGTAAGGGAGTTAGTTACGTGTGGGGAAGGTGTTAGCACCCCACAACGCCCCTTTCGGGTTCCCTATGACGGATTAATTCATTTAAGTAAAGATTACGAGAAATTACGCGATTACCCTATTTTATTGCATAATATTAAAATAGTTATCTACATTTCTTTATTTACTATTGCATACAGAAATCAATAAATAAAAGCAGTAAAAGAGAAGAGAATTGAACAGAACCTCCGCAGCAAGCTTTATATTGCGAATCTTTAATCGTTAGGATGCGTTTTGGCAATCCTTCGCTCTACAAAGACTCTCCTCTCCGAATACAAGATCGACTCGACTAACTTTTTACAGAAGAATCGAATGCTGGAATATGATTCCTTAACTGATTGTTACCTTATTAAGGCAATCAGAGAGTTCATTCGAAGAGGGAAGAGAATAGATAAGTACTGGGAGTTGTCTGGTGTGTGAAACAGTGGCAAATGAGCCTCCTATTTATAGTTTTTCGCTGCCTGCACATTTGGGACGGCCGTCTGGGTTGGGACGGCCGTCTGGGTTGGGATGGTCGTCCCAACTGCATGATTTAGAAAGGCCGGGACCCCCTGAAAAGCTGGGACTGGCAGTCCCACTTGGGGCGGCCGTCCCACTTGGCCAGGGAAGGTTGGGATGGCCGTCTCGACCTTGGGACGGCCGTCTCGACCTGTTTTTGCCAGCTTTTGTCTGGGACCCCCGAGAAGCTTTCCTTTCTTTATTCGGACGTCGGTTGATGCCTATAGACGCCTGTTGAAGCTTTATCTTCATATAGGAAGTCTTCTTGGCTTTTATGGAGATGCCAGGCGAGCTCTATCTTGTTTCTAGGAAGTCTCTTTAGCCTTTTTTGAGAGACCGGGCAAAATTAGGGGTCTACACTCCTGCAATGCGTCCATTTCTAACATTACAACCAAAACCTTTGCCCCCAAAGTGCATCAATCTAAGCATGCAAAGTATAATCAGTCTCAAAGGACTCCTTCAAAGACCTCAACATCTTGGCAAGCTCCCCCCTCAAGCGAGCAAGGTCAGAGCCCTCGTCACTCTTAATAACGTCAGAACTTAATCACTTGCCAAGGAAGAGCGCAAGAGTTTGGAGCTCGATGAAGGCCTACAACATATTGAAATGATAGGCACTTGTGTATAGATCCTTTTCCATGGTCGACATGTCCATGGTCACTTTTGAACCGATATGGTGGTCATTGCCCAAAAATCGGTTGGAGGAGTAGACGGCATAGCTCGAACTTGAGATATGAGTCCGCATTATTTTTAGACAAAGGCGAGGAGATTCGTTGTGATGCCCATGACCTTCTTTCTCCTTCCTCTTATGCTTTTTGCGTGCATCAGGAGGGGGAGCAAGTCAGTTGGGGTCGGGGGAGGAGGAATAACTATAGTAACCGCCTTCCCTTTATCAAAAGAGTTGTTGGTATGTGATGAGTCATTATTTTCCCGCATTTTCTTATCTTTATATACTTATCTTAATTGATGCATTGTGTTTAATTGTCTATTATTAGTGCATTTTCATTGATTGGGCTTCATTGGGCCAATAATTTAGATTTTAATTAATTTGAATCTATTTGATCTAATTTTTACTCATTATTAATTTTAGGACAGTTTAAAGTAATTTTGGACTTGAAAAATTGGGTCAAATGTCATATTTTATTTTATACGGGTACTGACATTAGTTTATTGTTTTACTTATCATTTTTTCTACAGATCTCCAAATAACATGATTCTAAAATAATTATAAACTAGACACATTGAACTTTCCACAGGATCCAAAATCATTCAATTCGGAGCTAAATTGGATTTTACATAAATTATCCAAAACGGGTCAAGCGCACCAGGCCGGCCCAATGGACATGCTTCAGTAATTTAAGTCTCCTAAATTCATTAGAGCTCCGAAAATAGTAAAAACAGTGGCGTTTTAAAGCTAGCTCCAAAGACTTTCAAAGGAGATCAAAATTACTTAATTTGGATAATTATTGAAAATACTGCATGTGTTTGAAGTTCATGGACCTGCACTGAAGCCAATTTATGATGTGTTTCATGGACTAGTTGAGCCCAAACCTCGATTAAGATTAGGGTTAGGGTTATTTATATAAGAGAGGCACATCACACGAAAAACACACATCACACAAGGACTACGCAGCCACCACACTTCCATCTTTCATCTTCTGCAATTTATATTCAAGTTTGTTTACTCTTCTGTCATTATTTTTAAATTCTTGTTTCGATTTTAATTATGTTTCTTCTATTGTGTTTTCAACTTTCCATGGATAGCAAAATCTTTGTATTGATTTTCTGAGAAGAATACAAGTAGATCTTTGAGGTTTTGTTCTTCAATTTCATTTTGTTTGTTCTCTTAACTCTTCATCTTCTAATCTCAGTATTGAATTATAATCTGTTTATGCTTAATAAACTGAAACTTATATCACAATTTGCTTAATTCTGTGTTAGATATGAGATTATGTGATGTATGCAATGCTTAATTGTATAAGGATAATTTGGGGTTAATCTTCGCTTAGTTGGTTAATTTCATGTTGGAATAAGGGTTAAGGAAAATTTGGGATTAATCTTCGCTTAGTTGGTTAATTTCATATTGGAACAAGGGTTAAAGCTAATTTGAGATTAATCTTCGCTTAGTTGATTAATTTTGGATTAGAATATAATTTGGGATTTATCTTCGCTTAGTTGGTTAATTTCGAATTAATTTCGCAATCTAGGATAAGTGACGCTACATTAGAATCAGAAAATCAATTGCATTTTAATCTGTTTTTAATCCACATTTTTATAATCTGTTTTTGTTCTGTTTCATCTAATATTTTAATTTTGAAAAACTCCTTTTTTTTGTTACTGTTCAAAATTTAAAAATTGATAAACTTTGATAGAAATTTGTGGTCTTTGAGAGACGACCTAGGAAAACTTCCTAGTACTACATTTATTTGTTTTAATTATTTGACCGAAGTACGACATCGATCAAATTTGGCGCTGTTCTAGGGATCAAGATTTTTGTCTAGGTTTTCAATTTTTATTTTCTCGTTTCTGTTTTCATTTTTTTGTTTTTATTTTATTTTATTTAAATATTCAGTTATTTAGATATTTTATTTGATTTTCAGTTAATTGAATATTTTACTTGATTTTCAGTTATTTAAATATTTTATTTGATTGTTAGTTATTTAATATTTTATTTGATTTGGATATTTTATTTGATTGTTAGTTATTTAATATTTTATTTGATTTGCTGTTATTTGAATATTTTATTTGATTTGCTTGTTATCTGGATATTTTATTTGATTGCTAGTTTTTAATATTTTATTTGATTTCCAGTTATTTAAATATTTTATTTGATTTTAAGTTATTTAATATTTGATTTTCAGTTATTTGGATATTTTATTTGATTTTTAGTTATTTTATTTGATTGCTAGTTTTTAATATTTTATTTGATTTCCAGTTATTTGAATATTTTATTTTATTTTAAGTTATTTAATATTTGATTTTCAGTTATTTGAATATTTTATTTGATTTGCTATTATTTGGATATTTTATTTGATTTTCAGTTTTTTAAATATTTTATTTGATTTTCAGTTATTTGAATATTTTATTTGATTTTCTATTTAAGTTAAATTCTTACTTCTCTTAATACTATTTTGATAGCCCACTGTGTTCTAAAACTCTTTTGGGTTAAAAAATAATAAAAAAAATAAAAAAATAACAAAAAATAACAAAAAAATATATATTAAAAATATATATATATATATATATATATATATAAATAATAATTAAAAAAAAATAATTTCATCTCTAATTTGTTTTTCTAGCTTTATTTTAAAAAAAAATTTATAATTTCCATTCTCATAGGAAACTCTGGATATAGCTTGGTAGTGTGAGAGTGCATGTCTAGGAGGGTTCCGGCTAGGAAAGATTTGGTACTTAAGCGTGTCCATTAGTGACCCACCTCTCTTTCCTAGGAACCTACCCGGTGTACTTGTTCACGGTCTACCGTTGTCATTCCAAGTAAACAACCGATTTTTTTAGGAATTTTTTTTAACTCTTGGGAAATACATGAATTGTTGAATATAGTGCATGACTAGGAGCAATCCCGACCTTTTACAACCTTTTGATCCCGAGATAGACAGAACCTTTCATAGATTAGTTAGACATTCTAGGAATTCATCTCTTGAGTCCGAATCATTAGATAGTCATAGTGAGAGTATTGCACCTAATATACCTTCTTCCGATAATTTCCAAACTAATAACATGGGTGATCAACCTATTGGACCTCGTGAGAGGACTCTCGGGGAGATGGTCGCACCTCGATTTCACTTATGAAAATTTATGTATCCATTACCCCGAAGAGGATGTACCATTTGTGCTTAAAACTCGGACTAATCCATTTGTCTGCCCAAGTTTCATGGTCGTGCGGTGAGGATCCACATAAGCATCTCAAGGAGTTCCATATAGTGTGCTCCACCATGAAGCCACAAAATGTTCCTCGAAGATCACATATACCTGAAGGCTTTTCCTTTCTCTTTGGAGGATCTTGCCAAGGATTGGTTGTACTACTTAGCTCCTGGTTCCATAACGAGCTGGGATGATCTGAAGAGAGTCTTTCTAGATAAATTTTTCCCTGCTTCCAAGACCACTTCCATCAGGAAGGATATATCAGGTATTAGGCAACAGATGGGAGAGAGCTTATATGAGTATTAGGAGAGGTTCAAGAGACTTTGTGCAAGTTGCCCTCACTACCAAATATCAGAACAGCTACTGTTGCAGTACTTTTATGAGGGGATGAACACAATGGATAGGAGTATGATAGATGCAGCTAGTGGAGGAGCTTTAGGAGACATGACACCTGCTACTGCTAGAGATTTAATTGAGAAGATGGCATCCAATTCCCAACAATTTAACATGAGGAGTGATGCCATAGTCCTTAGAGGTGTACATGATGTGGGTTCATCAGATTTAGTGGAGAAGAAGCTAGAAAGTAAGATTGATGCCCTCACCACCCTAGTCTCCCAACTTGCTGCAAATCAGAGACCTACACCACCTGCAAGGGTTTGTGGCATTTGTACTTCAATTGAGCATCCCACTGATTGCGCCAATTATTGCATGAGTCTACAGGTTCCGGAGCTCCACAAGCTTATGCAGCAAACATTTTCAATAATAGGGCTCCGAACCAACAACATAATTCTGACCTCTCAAGCAATAGATACAATCCAGGGTGGAGGAATCACCCAAATCGAGATGGTCCAATCGACAACACCAACGACAGCTAGTAATCCTTTGCCACCACCACCATTTCGAATTCTCACTGGTCCAAGCGGACCTTATATGCCTCCACCAATGCAACAACAATATCGAGGCAGCAAAATGAAGCACCAGCTCCTCAACCTTCTTCACCTTCATTAGAGGAATTGGTCAAACAAATGGTCGAGATGAACATACAGTACCAACGGAAAAATGATGCCTCCATTCAGCAGTTTAACCAACCAGATTGGTCAACTAGCTACTGCTCGTGAATCAATTGCAAAATCAAAATTCGGACAAGCTCCTCGCACGTGATCGTGGTTAATCCTAAGAATGTGAGTGCCATCACATTGAGGTCGGGGAAACAGATTGACATACCCACTGCAACACCTCCACCCTCATCCGTAGCTGCCTCGGCTTCCGCACCTGAGCAACCAGTTGGTAGTCAAAAATTGCATATAGATGGACCTTCTTCCAGCCTCTAGCTTCGACCTGCAACAGCCTCTTATCCCTCTTCCATTCCCTCCCAAAGCAATTCCAAGCAAAAAGATGGAAGAGGTCGATAAAGAGATTCCGGAGACCTTCGGGAAAGTTGAGGTGAACATACCTCCGCTTGATGCCATCAAGCAAATTCCCGGATATGCTAAATTCCTGAAGGAGTTGTGCACCCACAAGAGGAAGATGAAGGGCGGTGAGATAATCAGTATGGGCGTAAATGTGTCTACTTTGATAGGTAAATCTGTTCCTTACATTCCCGAGAAATGTAAGGACCCAGTGTACATTCTCGCATACCTTGTATTATTGGCAATAATAAATTTGAGAATGCCATGCTTGATTTGGGTGCTTCAATTAATGTTATGCCTTTGTCCATTTTTAATTCTTTATCTCTTGGACCTCTCGCAACCTACGGGTGTGGTGATACAACCGGCAAATAGGAGTGTAGCCCACCCTACGGGTTTCATTGAGGATGTCTTAGTTCGGGTTGGTGAACTCATTTTTCCCGCTGATTTCTATGTGCTTGATATGGAGGAGGGATTCTCCCATGGATCTGTCCCAATCATTTTAGGCGGACCATTTTTGAAAACAGACTCAAACCAAGATTGATGTGTATGATGGTACATTGTCCATGGAATTTGGTGATATTATTATCCATTTTAATATTCTGGATGCCATGAAACATCCATCCGAGTGTCATTCTGTTTTTTGTGTTGAGATCATTGATGATGTTATTGATGAGTATGTTTCGATTTTCATTCCTTACATGCTAGGAAACATTGTTTTCTTTCTCGATATGTATACTTCTTTTGCATGCACCGAATCCGAATCGATTTTGATATTGACATTGATCTTCATTCTAATCCTGAGTTATATTCTGAATTTAAATCTGATCATATGTCTCGATGTTTTGGGTGTTGTACCTCCTATGGATATAAGTTCTTTAGAGTCGGAATGCACTAACCATGTTGCAAGGAGTATACATGAATCGACTTGTAGGTCGAGGTACGAGCTATGGAACCCATTCTTCTTCCCTCTTTGGTTCCTTCGTTCGACCAAGACCCACTCCGTAACTAAAGACTTTACCGGAAAACCTCAAGTACGCTTATTTGGAGGATGATGAGAAGTTTCCAGTGATCATTTCCACCTCCCTTGATGTTGTTCAAGAGGAGAAACTATTGCATGTTCCGAAAAGGCATAAGAAAGCCATCGAGCTGGACCCTAGCGGACATTTCGGTATCAGCCCATCCACATGCATGCATAGGATATTATTGGAGGATGGAGCCAAACCGAGTGAGACAACCACAGAGACGACTCAACCCCGTGATTTTGGATGTTGTGAAGAAGGAGGTGACCAAGCTTCTTCGAGCTGGGATCATCTATTCTATATCGGATAGTCGATGGGTGAGTCCAGTCCAGGTGGTCCCCAAGAAGACAGGCCTCACCTGTTGTGAAGAATGAGAGGGATGAGCTCATTCCCACCAGAATACAAAATAGTTGGAGGGTCTCGTATCGACTACCGAAGGTTCAATCGTGCAACACTGAAGGACCATTTTCCACTACCTTTCATTGACCGGATGCTTGAGCGTCTGGCAAGTAAATCTCATTACCGCTTTCCGGATGGTTTCTCTGGTTATTTTCGGATCCATATTGCTCCCGAGGATCAAGAGAAAACCACATTCACCGCCCCTTTGGCACTTTTGCCTTTAGGAGAATGCCTTTTGGCCTATGCAATGCCCCTGGTACCTTCTAGTGATGTATGCTTAGTATCTTTTCAGATTTCCTTGAAAATTGTATAGAGGTGTTTATGGATGATTTCACTGTGTATGGATCCTCGTTTGATGCATGCTTAGATAATTTGGATAGAGTGCTTAATAGATGCATTGAAACTAATCTTGTTCTGAATTTTGAAAAATGTCACTTCATGGTAGAACATGGTATAGTTTTAGGGCATATCATTTCTAGTAAGGGCATAGAAGTGGATCCTGCAAAAATCTCTGTTATTTCACAATTGCCTTACCCTCTTGCGTGCGAGAGGTTCGATCTTTTCTTGGCCATGCAGGCTTTCTACAGGCGGTTCATTAGAGACTTCAGTAAGAAGGCCCTTCCACTATCCAATCTGCTTCAGAAAGATATTGAATTTGATTTTGATGACAGGTGCAAAAAGGCATTTGACTGCCTCAAGGAAGCATTGACCACCACTCCTATCATCCAAGCACCTGACTGGACAGTACCATTTGAGTTGATGTGTGATGCATCTAATTATGCATTGGGGGTTGTCCTAGCACAGAGAGTTGATAAGCTGCCTCGGGTAATATATTATGCTTCCAGGACTTTAGATGCTGCCCAAGCAAACTATACCACCACCGAGAAAGAGCTTCTTGCCATTGTGTTTGCTCTTGATAAATTTAGATCATATTTGCTTGGTTCTCGTGTTATTGTGTTCATCGACCATGCAGCTTTGAAATACCTACTAAAGAAGGCTGAGTCAAAGCCTCGATTGATCAGGTGGATGCTCTGGCTCCAAGAATTTGATTTGGAGATCCGTGATAGGAGTGGAGCACAAAATTTGGTTGCAGACCATTTGAGCAGAATAGAGAGGTGTGCCGATGATGCTTCACCAATCCGGATGACTTTCCCGACGAGGGTTTGTTTGCACTTTCTGCTTCTTTTCCAACACCTTGGTTTGCAAACATTGTTAATTATCTTGTAGCTTCTGTTTTTCCTCCCTTAGCATCCAGAGCTCAATGTGATAAACTTAAGAGCGATGCTAAGTATTATATTTGGGATGACCCGTATTTGTGGAAGTTGTGCAGTGATCAGGTTACCAGGAGATGCATTCCAGACCATGAGATTGACTCGGTCCTGCAATTTTGTCATTCTTCTGCAACTGGTGGTCATCTTGGCATTCAGAGGACAACTCGCAAGGTGCTTGATTGTGGTTTCTATTGGCCCACCATCTTCAAGGATGCATTGAGAATTTGCAGCACTTGTGAGCAAGTGTCGAGAGCAGGAGGGTCCCTTACATGGAGACAGTAGATGCCCCAACAACCCATGTTGTTTTGTGAGGTGTTTGATGTCTGGGGTATCGATTTCATGGGTCCCTTCCCTGTTTCTTTTGGTTTTTATTATATTCTCCTTGTTGTTGATTATGTTTCAAAATGGGTGGAAGCCAAAGCCACCAGGACTAATGATGCTCGGGTTGTTGTGGATTTTGTTAGATCTAACATCTTTTGCAGATTTGGAGTACCCAGAGCCATTGTTAGTGATCAAGGCACCCATTTCTGTAACAGGTCCATGCAGGCCTTGCTCAAGAAGTATGGGGTTGTTCACAAAGTCTCTACACCTTACCACCCCCAAACTAATGGGCAAGCTGAAATCTCAAACAGGGAGATCAAGAGGATTTTAGAGAAGATTGTCCAGCCTAACAGAAAGGATTGGAGCAACAAATTGGAGGATGCTCTTTGGGCGCATAGGACTGCTTACAAGGCACCTATAGGGATGTCTCCCTATCGGGTTGTCTTTGGTAAACCATGCCACCTACCAGTGGAGATAGAGCACCGAGCATATTGGGCTGTGAAATCATGCAACTTCTCACTTGATGAAGCTGGAGAGGAGAGGAAGCTACAGATAAATGAATTGGATGAGATCCGTTTGGAAGCTTATGAGAACTCCATGTTCTACAAAGAGAAAACTAAGAGATTTCATGATAGCTCCATAGCTAGGAAGGAGTTCTTTGTTGGTCAACAAGTACTATTGTACAATACCAGATTGGGTCTCATGGGTGGTAAGTTGCGTTCAAAGTGGATTGGACCTTTTATAGTTACTAAAGTTTATCCTTATGGTGCAGTTGAAATTAAAAGTGAATCCAACGAAAAGAGCTTCAAGGTTAATGGCCATCGGCTGAAACCATTCCTCAACAATCCTTCTCTAGTGGATGTAGTTGTGGAGGAGATATCCTTGATTGATCCCACTTACCTTCCACCATGACTTAGGGAGTTCTCTTTTTCCTTCTCTTTACTTTTACTACACTTGTCCAATTGGTGATTTGATTGCTTGATTTGATGTTATGCTACATTGGGACAATTTGTAGTTTAAGTGTGGTGGAGACTGTTCTTTGTTTTCTTTGTTTAGGATTTTTAGTTTTCTTTGTGTTTCAGGTTCGTGTTTTGTGTACAATTTGCATGTTTCTTTTGGATCTCTGGGTTTTGTTTAGGTTTTGGGTACTTTCTTCACTCTTAGATAGGATTTGCTTTATGCTTTTTGGATTGAAATCCCTGTTTTTCTCTGCTTGTCAAGTTGGTTACGATGTTTGAGAGGTTGAATTGAAGACGACAATCTTACCCTTTGTGAGGAATTGAGCCACTACCTGTTCTTTCTTGAGTGTTATGCCTCTTGATTGCTTACGCAGTAGCCTTGGCTTGACTCTGATTGATACTTCTTGATTCACATGCATGTTTGGAGATGATTAAGGCATTTTTGTTCTGATTAGCCTCTAGCCAAATGAGCCTACCTTGAATTAATTCCTTTGATAGCCCCTTTGAGCCTATGTTTCCCTTTGTTTCTTTTGAAGCTCATTAAAAGCCTTAAGTGAAAAACCATGATTACCTTAACCTTAGGGATTTTCGGAGCTTTGAAATTGTTTTGGGAATAAGTTATTGAATAAGTGTGGGGGTGCATTTTGTATTTCATTTGATGATGTATTGGCTAGTTGGTTATCTCTCGTTGTATAGTTTTTGTGTTTTCCTTTCAGTGTATTTCATGTAGTTCAAAAAAAAAAAAGATATATATATATAAAAAATAAAAATAAATAAATAAATAAATAAAAGAGAAAAAAAGGAAAGTTGTGGTTGAGGTAAAGGCGATAGTGGAGGTTTGATATTAGAGGTTTTTGGGCATGCATCTTGTGCTTATTTTTAACTTATTCCCCATTGCTCCTCTAGTTCCTCCGGTTCACGACTACTTATCCCATATGATATCCTCTACCTTGTCCCTACCCCCATTACAACCTAAAAAGACCTTTTGATCTTTTTGTGCATGTGCGTTGGGTGTTGAGTTTAGAGGCTTGCCAAGTCTATCTGTTGTTTGCTTTTCTTGAGTATTTTGAGAGTATACAGTAGCCTAGACACATGAGAGATACAGTGCAATCTTGTGAGGTTTTGTCACTTTGATTCACCTTTTGACCTGATTGACCTCTTGCCAGGTTTTGAAATGCTTGGATGATTTCCATGAGTATCTGGTTCCTCTGACTCTTTGTGTGTAGGATGTTGTCTACTCCTTTCTTTTCTCAGGATTCATTAAGGATTGTGTAAATTTGTTTGTGTTTTGTGTGTCTTCTTGTTCTTGCTCCTTTTTGTTATGTCACTCTCTTCGATGTCTTTGGAATTATTCCTTGCTTTGCTTCTTGATTTTGCCCGTGAGTGGAAAAGGCTAAGTGTGGGGGAATTTGATAAGTCATTATTTTCCCGCATTTTCTTATCTTTATATACTTATCTTAATTGGTGCATTGTGTTTAATTGTCTATTATTAGTGCATTTTCATTGATTGGGCTTCATTGGGCCAATAATTTAGATTTTAATTAATTTGAATCTATTTGATCTAATTTTTACTCATTATTAATTTTAGGACAGTTTAAAGTAATTTTGGACTTGAAAAATTGGGCCAAATGTCATATTTTATTTTATACGGGTACTGACATTAGTTTATTGTTTTATTTATCATTTTTTTACAGATCTCCAAATAACATGATTCTAAAATAATTATAAACTACACACATTGAGCTTTCCACAGGATCCAAAATCATTCAATTCGGAGCTAAATTGGATTTTACATAAATTATCCAATACGGGTCAAGCGCACCAGGCCGGCCCAATGGACATGTTTCAGTAATTTAAGTCTCCTAAATTCATTAGAGCTCCGAAAATAGTAAAAACAGTGGCGTTTTAAAACTAGCTCAAAAGAATTTCAAAGGAGACCAAAATCACTTAATTTGGATAAGTATTGAAAATACTCCACGTGTTTGAAGTTCATGGACCTGCACTGAAGCCAATTTATGATGTGTTTCATGGACTAGTTGAGCCCAAACCTCGATTAAGATTAGGGTTAGGGTTATTTATATAAGAGAGGCACATCACACGAAAAACACACATCACACAAGGACTACGCAGCCACCACACTTTTGTCTTTCATCTTCTGCAATTTATATTCAAGTTTGTTTACTCTTCTGTCATTATTTTTAAATTCTTGTTTCGATTTTAATTATGTTTCTTCTATTGTGTTTTCAACTTTCCATGGATAGCTAAATCTTTGTATTGATTTTCTGAGAAGAATGCAAGTAGATCTTTGAGGTTTTGTTCTTCAATTTCATTTTGTTTGTTCTCTTAACTCTTCATCTTCTAATCTCAGTATTGAATTATAATCTGTTTATGCTTAATAAACTGAAACTTATATCACAGTTTGCTTAATTTTGTGTTAGATATGAGATTATGTGATGTATGCAATGCTTAATTGTATAATGATAATTTGGGGTTAATCTTCGCTTAGTTGGTTAATTTCATGTTGGAATAAGGGTTAAGGAAAATTTGGGATTAATCTTCGCTTAGTTGGTTAATTTCATATTGGAACAAGGGTTAAAGCTAATTTGAGATTAATCTTCGCTTAGTTGATTAATTTTGGATTAGAATATAATTTGGGATTTATCTTCGCTTAGTTGCCTAATTTCGAATTAATTTCGTAATCTAGGATAAGTGACGCTACATTAGAATCAGAAAATCAATTGCATTTTAATCTGTTTTTAATCCACATTTTTATAATCTGTTTTTGTTCTGTTTCATCTAATATTTTAATTTTGAAAAACTCCCTTTTTTTGTTACTGTTCTAAATTTAAAAATTGATAAATTTTGATAGAAATTTGTGGTCTTTGGGAGACGACCTAGGAAAGCTTCCTAGTACTACATTTATTTGTTTTAATTATTTGACCGAGTACAACATCGATCAGTATGCTAGCGAAACTTGCGAAAAAAGTTTTTGTTGGTGGGCATCTCGGCAGTCATGATTCCTACACAAGACCCATATTCGACAAGGGTCAAACAAACGAATGACAAATGATTCTAATAAAATAACACATACTATTAAGGTTGGAAAGGCAACGAGGATATAAGTAGACACCAAGAAGTTTTTAGTTGGACAATTGGCAGTGCAGTTGGTCGAAAATCCCCAACATCCGAACATCCTTGGACGACATCTCAGAGCGAGGCCAATTCTTGAAATGCAAAGGATTGTGAGTCCAATTTAACGAGAACTTCGGCTGATCCCCTTCAAAAAAATATTCTTGGCCAGGGGACCAGATTGTTAGAAATATAGGTTGAGATCAAGAGGGGGGGTGAATTGATCTTTTGAAACTTTAGGAATATAGATTATCTATTCCAAAGATTAAGAATTCTGGTCAAATATTGATCTAAGAATATCAAGCAGTTTTGTATAAGGTAAAAAACAGATTTAAAGAGTGTAAAAGAATAGAGAAAGAAACACAAGATTTATAGTTCACCCAAACCACAAGGCTACATCCAGTTCTCAACCAAATTCTAGTTGATTATGTTTTTTATTAGAAACCCGAATCACAAAACACCCAACCTGCACCAAGAACCAAATTTCAGTTCTTGCACCAAACCTTCACCAAGAACTAAGTTCCAATTCTTGAACCAACCTGCAGCCAAATTCCAGCTACAGAACCAATGCCCAAATCTTCCAAGCACTCACACAATACATGTATGAATTAAATAAAACAAACATAAGAAACTAGAACAACCAAACCCGGTTATGCAGATGCAATTCTTCTTCTGTAGAATAAGTTTCTTCACATGTAAGAAAGCAAAAATGCCTCAAGAAAGGACTTTGAAAAACTTCATAGAAACTTTCGCACTTCTTCCTTGAAAAGATCTCTATTGATTGCTTGATTGATATCTCAAAATTCGTGATTTAAAACGTTGAAGCAAATATGTTTATATAGAGACTTTTTCCAACAAACTGGTTTAAATATTCGGTTAAAACTTCTTTTAATCGATTATTAATTCTTGATTAATCAATTAAAACTTCTTTTAATCAGTTAAAATGTGTTTTACCATTTTCCAGATTTATTTTAATTGATGCAAATGTGATTTAATCGATTAAAACAATTATACAAAAATTTCCTAAGTCATTTTAATCGATTGATTCACGGTTTAATCAATTATAATACTTGTCATATAAATTCACAAAACTCCACAAGTGATTTTAACTAATAAAAGCATGATTTAATCGATTAAAATATTTAACAAAAATTTCTCTAAGTTGATTTAATTGATTAATTCAATGTTACATCGATTAAAATTCTAGTAGGACACTTTTCAAAACATCTCAAGTGATTTTAATTGATTAATTCGAAGTTATATCGATTAAAATTTTGGCAGAACACTTTTCAAAATATTTCAACTGATTTTAATCGATTAATTCAAAGTTACATCGATTAAAATACTGACAAAACACTTTCCAAAATATCTCAAGTGATTTTAATTGATTAATTCGAAGTTACATCGATTAAAATACTGATAGAATACATTTCAAAACATCTGAAGTGATTTTAATTGATTATTTCTAAGCTATATTAGTTAAAATACTAACAAAATGTTTTCAAATACATTTCTAATGAAAATAATCGATTACTTTGAATGTGTGTCACCGCCGTCAAAAGAGGCGATCGATGTGACGCGATGACATTGGATGACTCGCGTGTTTTTAAAGAAGATGTTCAACGCATTCAGGTTGTCCGATAACCGGGCTGAACCTGAAGCAAGGTTTTCGAAAAGGGTTCTATGGAGTCGCCACCGATGTTTTTACCATAAACATCGAGAAAGGAAAAAGAAGACATTGGTTTAGAAAAACCAACTTTGGTCGTTACAACCAAAGTCGGGTAAGGGAGTTAGTTACGTGTGGGGAAGGTGTTAGCACCCCACAACGCCCCTTTCGGGTTCCCTATGTTGGACTAGTTTATAAAATAAAGACTGAAAGAAACTATTCTTTTACCCTATTTATTAATCTACTGGCAGAATTTCAATCTCTACATGGTCTTAGTATCTAATGCATACAAGGAAAGTAGTAAAGAAAGTAGTAAAAGAGAGATAATAGAGAAGGAACCTCTGAAGCGAGCTTTATATTAACTCTTCAAAACTTGAGGACGTTTTTTGGCTATCCCCTCGCTGTACAAGCACACTCCTCACCCGCAAAATAGAAAATATCACTCTACTGAGGGCCGAATGTCTCAAAAGGAGACCTCCTTAACCGATTTCTACCTTAACAGAAATCGCAAAGCTCACTCGAATTCTGGAATAATGCTCAGAGTCATTCTCAAGTATCAAAAGACTTCCAAGAGAGTAGTAGGAGTGTATAAGTGTATGAAATGAGGGGGGGAGAGGTCCCTATTTATAGGAATTCGCACCAAGCAGGCCGAGACGACCGTCTGGGATTCTGATAGGTGAGACAACCGTTTGGGATATCGAGACGGCCGTCTGGATTTTTCTTTTGGTTGAGACGCCCGTCTGGAAAAATGAGACGGTCGTCTCACCTCAAAGGAAAGCGAGACGGTCGTTTGTCCAAACAAGACGACCGTCTCGACCTTCAGAGAAAGTGAGACAGCTATCTCGAGCCCCCTGTTAGTGTTTTCCTTTTTTTTTCTTATTTTTTGTGTACAGAATGCCCTCCTCTCCTTTCATGGAGCCTAGTGAAAATGCCTAGGGGCCCAAAGAAGCCTTGTCCATCTTCGAATGGAGGTTTTCTGGCTTTATTTGAGAAGCCGGGAAAGATTTGGGGTCTACAACTGCCCCCTCTTCACCCGACCAATTGACTATGGGCTAATGTGTTGGGTAATTAATTGGTGGGTGAAGGAGTTAACCCTCTTGCCCGGTTGTCCTTTGGATGATCCTCTTGACCTGTTAGCCGACCCTTGGGATGATGAATGTAGTCTAGCACTGTCTTCAAGATGCTTCCTTGTTGCGGAGGCTGACCCTTCGGATGATATGTGTGAAGCTTCAAGATGCTCCTTTGATACGGTAGCTGACCCTTCAACTGGCGAATGAAGTTTTTCCCTCAGGATGCTCCTTCGATGCGGTAGCTGACCCTTTGGGTGATGAATAGGGAACCTTGGGATGCTCCTTCGAAGCAGTGGCTGACCCCTTGGTTGATGAGTACGAACCCTCATCAAGTTTGATGCCTTAAGATGCTCCTTCAACGCAGTAACTAACCCTTTGGTCGGTGAATACTCTGTCTTCTAGATGCCCCATATATTGCGGAGGCTGACCCTTCGGATAGAGAAGGTGTTGGCGGCTTACTGCTCTTGCTCATGCGTCGATATTGTCTTTAGGATACTCCTTTGCAACGAAGCTGATCCTTCGGATGATAAAGGTGGATTGTGTCTTCCAGATACCCCTTTGCAACGGGGCTGATCCTACGGATGATGTGTGTAAATCTTGCCTTCAAGATACTCCTTTGCAATGGAGTTGATCCTTCGAATGATATATGTAGTTTGATGGGTATGAACCCCCCATCGGGTTTGAGTCTTCTGGGTAAGACTCTTCCTTAGGATGCTCCTTCGACGAGGTGGCTGACCCTTCAGAACTCTGTTTTCTGGAGGCCCCTTTTGCTGTGGTGGCTGACCCTTTCGACAGAGAAAGTGGTGGCGGCTTACTGCTCTTGCTCATGCGCCAACTCCATGGGAAGTAGTTGTGTTTGAAAATGTATTTTTGGCTTTTCTGTGTAGCCATCCGGTTTTGCTAGGGATTCTTTGTTTTTGGATTTTTCTGATAGCCATCCAGCTCGTTGATTGTTGGGGATTTCTGATGAATGCCTCTTAAGTAGGCAGGAATCCACTAGGGGATTTGTTGTTTTTAGATGGTGCCTCTGAGCAGGCGGATGCTTCATCGAAAGTGAAGACTTTTGGCTTGTATTATTTTGCCTCTGAGTAGGCTGATATTCCATTAAGGGATGTTGGCTCTTTATTTGTCAGGTTTTGCCTATGCGTAGGCGAGCGACTCATTGAGGATAAGTCTTTGAAGATTGCCTTTGCGGTAGGCTCACTAGGATAGATTCTTCTTTTTGGCAATCCTCTGGGGAATTGTTTCCTTGGGGATCTAATTTTGGTAGTCCTCTAGGGAGGGAACGGAGTCTTGTCTCCTTGATTATGTTGGTGATAGGCTTTTATGAAGCCTTCATTCTCCCTTGATGGATGTGGTGGAGAATGAGTTGAGTATGCTTGATGGCTCATCGTGGCGATGATGCTGAGTTGTGTTGGAGATACTTTTGTTTACCTCTGAAGTAGGCAATGATCCGCTTGGGATTGAGCCTTTCCATCGGCTTTGTTTCGGTTTTAAGAAAATGATTTCTCTTTGTTTGGTGGAAGGATAGTGGTTGGAGCCTTTTGATTCTGGGCGCTCTTGGTTTAATTTAAGTTGTTTGATGATGACGAAGTTGTGGTGGGCACTTCTTGTTTTCAATCACAAACATGGAGCTTAGTCTTCTCATATGCATGATTATTATTTGTGAAAGAGTTTTAAATTTTCATGATTTTGACAAAGTCTTTTGTGTGACTATTTGTGTGTGAATGCTTTGAATGCAATCCATTTTCTTATTTAATGCATCTAGAAAGTGACTACTCTTCCCGTTGGTTGCTTGGACGTTGACGGGCTCCTTTGCGTATTTTGTTTTCGCCCTATCTTTTGCCTAGATCGCCCTTTTCGGGTTTTCGATCTAGCAGGCTGCCTTATTTTTGCCTAAGGTATCTTTGCAAGCTTTTTCCTTTTTATAATTGCCTTATATTTTGCCTAGACCGCCCTTTGCGGGTTTTTGATCTAGTAGGCCGCCCTAATTTTTGCCTAAGAATTTCCTAGCAGGCGTTTATTCTTTTTGTTTCATTTCTTTTTTATGCTTCCTTGTGTTGGTTCTTTATGTATGTTTATGATTCATTAACACAGAGGCATTTTCATAATTTAGTCAAGAGAAAAGAAATGAAAGACAATTTTATTGATATAAACAAATGGTTTATTTTTCACAAAAGGATTTACAAAGGAATTTATAAGCATGGCTAGCCAAGGTTGGCTACAGTGTATAAGCTACAACATTCATGCCTCTGATATTTGCCTCCCTGGTTCTCCTGATCGCTTCAGTCGAGATGCTCGAGCCCGGAGTGAAGACTATGCAAAGCTTGCCCGCTTCTGGAAGGGTGTTACCTTAGCCGCCTTGCGGTTTTCGGCTAAGATAGCCATTGCTCTTTTTTTTTGAAACCTCTAAGTTTTGCCTAGGACGTATCCTAGCAAGGTGCGTGGACCCTAACTTTTGCCCAGGACGTCCTTTGTGGGTTTTCATCCTGACGGGTCATGAGGAATGTCTTCAAGTGTAATACTTCTTCACCACATCCAAATTGACCAGGTGTCGAAGTTATTCTCCATCCATGTTGGTGAGGATAAGAACTCCTCCCGAGAAAGCTCGCTTGACCACAAAGGGTCATTCATAGTTTGTCGCCCATTTTCCAATTTTATCTTTCTGGGCTGGAGGTAATTTCTTTATCACTAAATCCCCCTCGTGATAAGTGTGGGGATTGACCTTTTTGTCTAAGCCCTTCTAATTTTCTTTTGGTAGGCTTGTCCGTGACATATGGCGTCCAATCGTTTTTCTTCGATTAGGTTCAATTGATCGTACGGATTTTGGACCCATTCTGCTTCTGTCAATTTCGCTTCCATAATAACTCGCATGGAGGGTATTTCGACTTCCACTGGCAGTATGACCTCCATGCCATATATGAGGGAAAATGGAGTGGCTCCCGTGGAGGTCCGTACAGAAGTCTGATATCCATGAAGGGCAAAGGGCAACATTTCATGCCAATCTTTATATGTTATCACCATCTTCTAGATGATTTTCTTAATGTTATTATTGACTACCTCTACTGCACCGTTCATTTTGGGTTAGTATGGAGAGGAATTATGATGTTGAATTTTGAAATCTTGGCATAACTCTTCCATCATCTTATTGTTCAGATTGGTCCCATTGTCAGTAATGAGACGATGAGGGATGTCATACCGACACAGGATATTTTTCTTGATGAAGGTAGTCACCACTTTCTTGGTCACATGTGTGTAGGATGCTGCTTCTACCCATTTGGTGAAGTAGTCAATGGCCACCAAGATGAAGCGATGACCATTGGAGGCTTTGGGCTCGATGGGTCCGATAACATCCATGCCCCACATGGAGAATGGCCATGGTGTAGCCAAGATGTTGAGGAGTGTCGGTGGGACATGAACATTGTCGGCGTAGACCTGACACTTATGATATTTTTTAGCGTGTTGGTGACAATATCCTTCCATTTTTTACCAGAAGTATCCTGCCCTGAGGATTTTCCTTGCCATGACATGCCCTGGTATGTGGGTTCCAAAGGCTCCTTCATGAATTTCCTTAATTAGGGTTTGAGCTTCTTCGTGGTCCACACACCTTAATAAGTTGGAGTCAAAAATTTTCTTGTAAAGGGTTCCTCCAATCAGCGTGAACCCTATGGCTCTCTTTCAAATGGTCCTCTTGTCATTATCGTTAATTCCCTCGGGATATTCTCCCTTTGTGAGGTATCGCTTGATGTCATGATACCAAGGGGATTTGTCTTCCTTGCTGGTTACTGCCATGCAAAAAGCTTGTTTGTCATATAGTCTAATCTGGATAATCAGTATCTCATGTTCTTGATCTAAGGCGAACATGGATGGCAAAGTAGCGAGGGCATCTGCAAATTGATTGTCTTCCCGAGGGATGTAATCGAAAGTGACATTTTCTATCCTCGAAACCATATTACGAATGTACTCTAGATATGGGATTAGTTTGGAGTTTCTGGTTTCTCATTCACCTTTGAGTTGATAGATAACAAGGGATGAGTCACGGAAAACTTTGAGTTTGGTTACCCCATGATCTAGAGCTACTTGGAATCCCAAGGGACAGGCTTCATATTCGACCATGTTATTGGTGCAATTAAAGTTTAGCTAGGCTGTTACCGGGATGCATTTCTTTTCAGGGGATATTAGAACAACTCTGATCCCGTGTTCTAGCATATTCGAGGCTCCATCAAAGAACATGGTCCAAGCATCGTCTTTGGGTTTGTTGCCACCGTCAAAAGAGACGGTCAGAGCGACGCGATGGTTTTGCTTCGACTCACATTTTTAAAAGTGTGGTTACAACGCCTTTAGGTTGTCCGATAACCGAGTTGGACCTAAAGGCGAGGTTTATAAAAAAAGGGTTCTGGAGTTGCCACTAATGTTTTATCCGGAAACATTAGAAAAGGAAGAAAAAGAAGGCGTTGGTTTAAAAAAACACACATTGGCCATTATAACCAGAGTTGGGTAAAGGAGTTAGTTACGTGTAGGGAAGGTATTAGCTTCCCTACGACGCCCTTTTCGAGTTCCCTATGATGGACTGTTTATTTTATAAATAAAGAACTCTAAAATTACGCTTTTACCCTTATTTATTTATTTGCAGAATTTAAATTGTTGACTACATGACCCTAACAACTAATGCATATATAGATGTAATAAGAAAGCAATAAAAGAAGATAGGAAATGTAGGAACCTTCGAAGTAAGCTTTGTATTAATATTCTTGGTAAAGAAAGGTGCTTTTTGGCAACCTCCACGCTCTATAGTTCTGATCGTTCTTTCTCGTAACACTACAGGACGCTTACTAAGAACACAAAGAAACTGTGAAAATGCTTCGGAGGGATTCTAGGAGAAGAATTTGAAGAAAGTGCAGAAGGGAAAGTTGTTCTGTGCTGTGAAAAGGGTGAGGACATCCCCCCCTTTTATATAAATTTGCGCTTGTCAGGTCGGGATCATTGTCTCGCCTGACAAGGTCGAGACTGCCATCTTGCCAAACGGGACAGCGATCTCACCCTCAGTAAATGGTGAGAAGGTTGTCTCGCCAAACGAGATGGCGGTCTCAGCCCTTTAAGTGGAATTTCTTATTTTTCCCATACAAAAAACCTTCCTATTCTAAAATGGGGCCTATTGATCTATCCTAGGGACCTTTTAGGCCTTGCCCATCTTCGAACGGAAGTCTTCTGCTCTTTATTTTGAGGCCAGGAAAGATTTGGGGTCTATAGCTGCCCCCCCCCCCCCTTCACCTGACTAGTTGACTATTGGCTCAATATGCCAAAAAGATCGGCTGGAGGGTAAAGGAGTTAACCCTCTTGCCTAGTTGTCCTTCGGTTGCTTTCCTAGTTGTGGTAGGTGACCTTCTCGACGCTAAGTGTGATGCTCTGGGATGCTCCTTTGATGCGGTAGCTGACCCCTTCGGTTGATGAGTACAAACTCCCATCTGATTTGAGCCCCCTTTTGTAAGGCTTGATGAGCACGCACCCCCATCTGATTTGACGAGTATGAACCCCCGTTTGGTAAGCCCCCTTTTGTAAGGCCTGATGAGTACACACCCCCATCTGATGTTTGACGAGTATGAACCCCCGTCTGGTAAGCCCCCTTTTGTAAGGCCCGATGAGTACGCACCCCCATCTGGTGTTGGCGAGTATGAACCCCCATCTGGTGAGCCCCCTTTTGTAAGGCCCAATGAGTACGCATCCCCATCTGGTGTGAAAGTCCACTTTATAGGACTGGTTACGACTTACTACTCTGGCTCATGCGCAGGTGTTGCCTGTGTGCAAGTATTTATCTCTGGGACCTTCTTTGTCCCGAAGTTGTGGTGGCGGCTTACTGCTCTAGCTCATGCGTTGGTTCCATGGGGAATGTTTTCTTGTTTTGATGAATGTTTTTTATTTTTCCGGTGAAGTCTTCTGGTGTGCCGGGGATTCTTTGATTTTTTGGCTTTTCCTGATAACCATCCAGCTTGTTGATTGTTGGGGATTCTTTGTTTTGATCTTTTGGTAGTGGTCATCCGACTTTGTTGGTTGTCGGGGATTTTTGGGTGACACCTTTGAGCAGATGGGCCTTTTGTTTGTTTGCCTTTTCCTCTTTGCTAGGAGAATGGTGGCTAATGTTTTGGAATTAATCTGACCTTTTTTCGCGATTCATCTTTTTTCTCGCAATTTGGATTTTGGCTTTTTCGGGATAGCGCGTAAGTCTTTTTACTTCTTAGTTTCTTTTTATTACGTTGACTTTTTCAGAAGAGAATAAAGGCAAACAAATTTATCAAAAGATTTTATTTATATATATGATGAATTTGTACAAAGATTATACTAATACAATGATGTCCCTAAGGCAGCGGCGGACTCGACTGTGAGCCTAAGGACGACCCACGAGGAGGGAACTGTCGGAGCATATTCCTCTAAAACTCCTCCTGGCTCCGAATCATGTCGAGCTGGTGCTGGGTGATCGTATCCAGGCCCTGAATCATTCCCTCCTGCCTTTAGCTGATGGTCTCCAGCCGCGTCTCGAAGACGTCCTGCCTCAGGGACATCTAGTCCAGCTGCTGGCGAATGTCATCTATGTGACGGTGCATGCCAGGAAAGTCATCCTCATACCATTGCTGCTGCTGCTGCTGCTCAAACTCTGGGGGGATCGGGAGCTCCTGCGCTGCATCCAGATCTTGGATGTCTAGGGTCATGGCGAGCGCAGGGTGGAGGACCACCTGGGATCCCTGCCTGATGAGCATCCCCATGCTGACGAGCATGGACCCGCTGATGTACTCGAGCATGGACCAGCTGATATCCTCATGGGTCCTCTCATCACCCACCTCTCGGCCAGCAGGGTGATGAGAGGACCCATGAGGATAGCTCCGACGGGGTGACTCCCGAAGTCCTTTAGAGCCCTCAAAAAGAAGTAGTCGGGGTTACACCGGTGTCCATGTAACATGCAGTGCAGTGTGAAAAGGTCAGGCTGAGTGATCTTCCCCTAACTTTCCTACCACGCATGGATCGTCCCTACCAGCAGCTTGTGGTATATGCGGAGAGGAGGGCTGAGCACCGACCCTTTCATCAGGGCTAGTAGAATCTATGACCCGATGAGATCCTACCATATCTCACTAGTTGTGAGGGTAGCCGGCCGCTCACAGATGGCTCCCTTATATTCCGGCGTTAGGGTGTCCGCGGGATGTATGAAGCCTATAGCGATGTTGAACTCGTCCAACGTCATCATCCGGCAGGTCCCGTTCATATAGTACGAGACCATCCTCCGTAGGGACATCCGGGAATATCGTGGGCATATCGATCATCGTTACGGAGGCGAGGAACTCCATCACAGCTTGTTTGTAGATGCGAGTCGGGGGGGCCTGGAGGAGGAAATCCCACCTGATACTCTGGATGTATCCCCACACATCCTCTTCCCAACCGAACTCGGCCAGGATATCGTGGTCTAATCTCAGCATGGGGTGCCAAGAGTATCCCCTATTGTGTTCCAGCCTGGCCTGGTGCTGCGGCATGAGCTGGGTAGGATCTAGCGGAGCCTGTGGTGCGGACGCACTCGAGCCGGGCCCCCGACCTCTCTTTCGGGGCCTTGAAGATTCTCCTTGTTGCATTTTTGGTCAAAGACACTTAAAGATGTATGAGAATATATATGAAGATGCAGGAATGAAGTGCTTTAAACTGACCCAAAAGCCCCCTTTATATAAAACATTTTATTTTTGGTCGGGACCGCCGTCTGGGATTTGGGACGACGGTCTCGAATTTTTGAAGTTCGGGACCACTGTTTGGAATCTCAAGACGGCGGTCTCGCCAATTGCGATGTGGCGAGACGACCTTCTTGCCAAGCGAGAAGGCGGTCTCGCCTTTAGCAAATGATGAGACGGCGGTCTCGCCAAACGAGAAGGTGGTCTCGCTTTTAATGAATTGCGAGACGACAATCTCGCTAAATGAGATGGCGGTCTCACTTTTCGAAGGTTTTTGTTTTTAGGATAATATAGGACCTTGTTCAAAAGCATCTATGCATGCAATGTTTTCATGGTTGATGTCCTATAATGCTATTTCGTTAATTTTTCAAAAGGATTAACTGGTGTGTCTTTTGAAGACGAGGTCCTTCTGATGTTGTTTTCTGTTGTACTTGTTTGTACCGTTCCGAACTTAACATGACCAAAGAATAATTGTTGGTTTGAGGAGCACACTTGCCATATCGGTGCGTTTTTTCCTTCCTCTAGAGATTTCAATCCTCTTGTTGATTATATGCCTCCATATTCCCCGACTAATTATGAGAACGTTATGATAAGGGTCAAGAGAAGAGAAGTAAGAGGATAATTTATTCAATGGCTTGTGTTTTAGACGGTTAATTTTTATTTAAAAAGGGTTTTGTAGAATGCCTGGCCAAGGTTGGTCAAAGTGTTTAAGCTGATGTTTAAACAAATGTCTTGCTTTGAGGATTCGCGTCTTAGCCAATTTCTATCGCTTTCTATGGCTAATTGACTTCCCTAGACTACCCTTTGGGTTTTCAGACTAGGATATTGTGTTTTGGCCCTAACTTTTGTCTAGGTTCCTTTTATCTTGTTTTGGGAATCCTAGAGGACCTTATTTTGTAACCCTAACTTCTGCCTATGCTACCCTTTATTGTTGTTTGGGTTTCCTAGCGGGTTAACCCTAATTTTTGCGCAGCGCCCTTGGTGGGTTTCCTACCGGGTAATTTTCCCTTTCTTTTTTGGCCTTTGGCTTCTATGGGCTTCTTTTTATTTATTTTCTTTTTTACACAATATTGGCGAAACACAGTTTTATTATGATGAGGTAAAACCTTATTTTGTGTTTCTAGTCAATCAACTTGATTATTATTGTGATGGCGTGTTTTGATTATTTCGACGCACTTTTTTTTTCAAACGTTTGCTTAAACATGGTTATTACGAGGCCTAGTCATGAATAGCAAGAAAAGAAGCATGTCGCTGCCGTCCGTTCCGACGTCTAGGGACATCTCGAACGTTTATGCGAGCGGTCGCGAAAAGATGGTTTAGACTCATGTTTGTTTAAAAATGTGTTCATTGCTTCTGAGGTGCTCAACAACTAAACTATCCTCTAATAAAAGCAAGGTTTTCGCAAAAGGGTTCTTATGGAGTCGCCACCAATGTTTTGACCATAAACATTGGAAAAGGATAAAAAGGCGTTGATTTTATTTATCAAGTAAAAGGGAAGGTGTTAGCACCCCCACGACGCCCGTTTCGGGTTCCCTATGACGGATTAATTCATCAAGTAAAGATTAAGAGAAATTACGCAATTACCCTATTTTATTTATACAGTATTTAAAAATGGCTATCTACATGATTTTATTTTCTATTGCATACATAAAGCAATAAATAAAGCAATAAAAGAGAAGAGAAGAGAAGTGAAAAGAACCTCCGTAGCAAGCTTTGTATTGCAAATCTTTAACTGTGAGGATACATTTTGGCAATCCCCCGCTCTACAAAGACTCTCCTCCCCGAATACAAGATCGACTCTACTAAAATTTAAAGAAGAATCGAATGCTGGAATAATATTCCTTAACCGATTGTTACCTTTTTAGGCAATCGGAGAGTTCATTCGAAAGAGGGAGAGAAGACAAGTGTCTGGAGTGTGAAAAAGTGGCAAATGAGTTTCCTATTTATAGTTTTCGCAGCCTGGCAGCTCGGGACGGCCGTCTGGGGTCTGGAAAACAGGGATGGGCGTCTGGGGAGGCCGGGACGACCATCTGGGATTTGGGACGGCCATCCCAAGCATCAAAATTGGCTGAGACGGTCGTCTGGCATGTGGGACGCCCGTTTGGGATGGTTGGGACGACCATCCCGACTTCTGGGACGACCATCTTGACTGTTCTGGCTAGATGTTTTGTTCTGGGACTCCCGGGAACCATTCCTTTCTTTATTCGGAAGTCAATTGATGCCGATAGACGTCCACCGAGGCTTTATCTTCGAATAGGAAACCTTCTTAGCCTTTATTAAGAGGTCGGGCAAAATTAGGGGTCTACAGCTGCCCCCCCTTCACCTGCCTGACTAATTGTTGGCCTAATGTGCCCACAAAGTTAGTTGGTAGGTTAAGGAGTTAACCCTTTTTGCCCAGTTGTCCTTCGGATGCTCCTTTTGTTGATCCTCGGGATGATAAATACTTTTGATAGGTACCGACCCCTATCTGGTTTGAACCTTCTTTTATAAGGCTCTGGTGAGTACTTACCCTCACTAGGTATGAGTCTGCATTTCACTAGACTCTTGTGGGTACCTACCCCCACTAGGTATGAATATGCTTTTTGCTAGATTCTGATGAGTACCTACCCTCATCTGGTGCGAACCCTATTTCATAAGGCTCTTATGGGTACCTACCCCCACCTGGTCCGAACCTTGTTCTGCAAGGCTCTGGTGAGTACCTACCCTCACCTGGTATGAACCCCATTCTGCAAGGTTCTTTATGGGTACTTACTTCCGAGGTGCTCAACAACTGAACTATCCTCTAATAAAAGTAAGGTTTTTTGCAACCCATTTTGTAAGGCTCTGGTGAGTATCTACCCCCACCTGGTACAAATCTGCATTTTGCTAGATTCTGATGAGTACCTACCCTCATCCGGTATAAACCTTATTTTATAAGGCTCTGGTGGGTACCTACCCCCACCTGGTACGAACCCTGTTTTGCAAGGCTCTGGTGAGTACCTACCCTCACCTGGTACGAATCTACAGTTTGCCAGATTATGATGAGTACCTACCCTCATCCGGTACAAACCTTATTTTATAAGGCTCTGGTGGGTACCTACCCCCACCGGGTATGAATCTGCATTTTGCTAGATTCTGATGAGTACCTACCATTATCCGGTACAAACCTTATTTTATAAGGCTCTGGTGGGTACCTACCCCCACCTGGTACGAACCCCGTTCTACAAGGCTCTGGTGAGTACCTACCCCCACCTGGTATGAATCTGCATTTTGCTAGATTCTGATGAGTACCTACCCTCATCCGGTACGAACCTTATTTTATAAGGCTCTTATGGGTATCTACCCCCACCTGGTACGAACCCTATTCTGCAAGGTTCTGATGGGTACCTACCCCTACCTGGTACGAACCCCGTTCTGCAAGGCTCTGATGGGTACCTACCCCCACCTGGTATGAACCCCGTTCTGCAAGGCTCTTGTGGGTATCTACCCCCACCTGGTATGAACTCCGTTCTGCAAGGCTCTTGTGGGTACCTACCCCCACCTGGTACGAACCCCATTCTGCAAGGCTCTTGTGGGTACCTACCCCCACCTGGTACGAACCCCGTTCTGCAAGGCTCTGGTGGGTACCTACCCCCACCTGGTACGAACCCCGTTCTGCAAGGCTCTAGTTGGTACCGACCCCCACCTGGTACGAACCTCGTTCTGCAAGGCTCTGGTGGGTACCTACTCCCACCTGGTACGAACCCCGTTCTGCAAGGCTCTGATGGGTACCTACCCCCACCTGGTACGAACCTCGTTTTGCAAGGCTCTTGTGGGTACCTACCCCCACCGTGTATGAACCCCGTTCTGCAAGGTTCTTAACGAGCCCTATTCTGCAAGGCTCTCAGGATGCTCTTTTTGTAGTCAATCTTATGTTTGATGAGTACAAACCCTCATCTGGTTTTGGAGATGTGTTGGCGGATTACTGTTTCTAATCATGCGCCCATTCCATGGGGAGTGATTGATTTTTCTTTTTGACTTTTCTGTTTCAGTCATCCAGTTTTACTGGGGATTTCTTTGTTTTTGGCTTTTCTTGTTTAGCCATCCAGCTTTGCCTAGGATTCTTTGTTTTTGGCTTTTCTGTTTAGCCATCCGGTCTTGCCGGGGATTTCTTGTTGGTTGCCTTTTATTTTAGGCAGGAATCCCCTAGGGATTTGTGGTTTCGGGCTTTTCTGTTTAGCCATCCGGTCTTTGGCGGGGTTTATTGATGATTGCCTCTTAATTTAGGCAGGAATCCATTGAGGATTTGTTGATTTTTGTTGATTGTGCCTCTTGATTAGGCGGATGCTTCAATAATGGTGAAGACTTTATGCTTGTTGTTTTCGCCTCTGAATAGGCTGATGTTCCACTCGAGGATATTTGCTCTTGATAATACCTCTGAGTAGGCAGATGCTTTATTGGAAGCTTTACGCTTTGGGCTTGTATTGCCTCTTGCATAGGTTGATTTCCCGTTTCTTGGGGATATTGGCTCTTTGCTTTCCTCAGAGTAGGCAGAGGCCTCATTGGAAGTGAAGGTTTTGTATTCCACTGGGGATATCCATATTGGGTGTTTATAGGCAATTAACTCCCTGCGGATATAAATATGTGGTTTTGCCTTTACTGATAGGCTCACTGGGGATATTTTTTCCTTTTGATGATCCACCAGGGATTTGATTGTTTTCTCGGAGATCTATTTGACTTGCCCCCTAGGGATGAATGGAGTTTTTGACTCCTTATTGGATGTTGTTGTTTTGAGCTGGCTTTGCCTATGCTCTTATTCCGCTGGGAAATGGGTTTTTACCTTTTTCTCGTGCTTTTATTTCTTTTTTCATGATTTTGATAATTTGGCTTTCTTAAATGCGTTCGCCTTTTTAATTTCTTTTATGCACACTGGCTTTTTATCATTTGCTGGGGATGAAGAGATTTTCTTCTTTTTCTCTTTTCTTTTTGGGATTCCCTGAGGGTTTGTTGGTTTCCTGGGGATTCAACATTGATTTGATTTTTATAGCGGAGTCTTGGCTCCTGGCTTTGTGAAGCTCTTTATTGAACTTGAGGATGGAAATTTTCTTATTTTCCCCATTTTGTAGATTTTTCTGAGATGCTCTACTTGGAGATTTTTATTCGGCCTTTTTCTGTTGTGGCCTCTATTGGGGAATGAAAGATTTTTTTTTTCTTTCTTTTTTGTTGAACCCCTGGGGATATGGAGATTTTGACTTCATATCTTCTTTAGTTGATCTTTGTGTAGTCTTTATTCTCCTTTGGGGAAATGGCGGAGATTCTGGATGAGTGTGCTCGATGACTCATGTGGTGATGAAGCTGAGTCGCGAGGTAATCTTTTGTTTTGCCTTTGGAATAGGTAAGGATTCGCTTGGGGATGATCAAGCCTTTCTATTGGCTTTTTTATGTTGATGACTTCCTTTTTCTTAGATGGAAGGATGTTGATTGAAGCTTCAAATGACTATATTTGACGACTCATGTGGTGATGCTGAGTCATGAAGTAATTTTTGTTTTGCCTTAGGAGTAGGCAATGATCCATTTGGGAATCATCGAGCCTTTCCGTTGGCCTTTTTCCGGTGTATCTTCGTTTATTGGGGTAGAAGGTTAGAGCTAGTTTCCTTGAAGCTCTTTATTCTGCTGAAATGATTTTGAAGATAGCCTTCTTCTCTTTTCTTGAGGGAATTTTTATTTGGAGACTGGATTCTTGCGCCTCCTGTTTTCAATCACAAGTATGGAGCCTAGCCTCCTTATATGCATGTTTATTATTCTTATTTAAAGAAAATTATTTTTTCTTGATTTTAACAAAGTCGTATTGTGCAACTACCTTCTGTGTGGATGTTCTAGATGTAATCTATTTATTTATTTATTTTTGATGCATTTAGAAAGTGATGGGCCTTCTTCCGTTGGCTTCTCATGAATACGCCAATGGACTCCTCCTTTATGATCATGACGATGGGCTCCTTTTTTATTCATCTTTTGGTTTTAGCCCTATCTTTTGCCTAGACCGCCCTTTACGGGTTTTCGATCTAGCAGGCTGCCTTAATTTTTGCCTAGAATATCTTAGGGGACTTTTGCCTTATCTTTTGCCTTGATTGTTCTTTTGGGGTTTCCGATCTAGCAGGCTACCCTAATTTTTACCTAAGAATATCCTAGCAGACATTTATTCTTTTATTATTTTTTATGCTTCCTCTTTTTTAGATGCATGCTTGATCTTTGATTAAAGGTCTTTGCACATATTTATGATTTATCAATAAAGAGGCATTTCCATAATATTTGGTCAAGAGAAAGGAAATGAAAGGGAATTTTATTGATAAATGGGCAAAAGTTTATTTCTTTTATAGAAGGATTTCCAATGGTATTTAGAAGAATGGATGGTTGGGGTTAGCTATACTGTATAGGCTTAAACAGTGTAAACAGTCATGTCCATGATATCTGCCCCCCTAGTTCTCCTAATTGCTTCAGTTGAGATGCCTGAGCTCAGAGTGAAGACTATGCAAACTGTTTGCTTCTGGAAGAATGTTACCTTAGCCGCCTTTCAGTTTTGGACTGAGGTAACAATTGCTCTTAATTTTTTTTACCTCTACTTTTTGCCTAAGACGTATCCTAGCGAGGGATGTATACCCTGTAGACCCCTAATTTTGCCCGGCCTCTCAATAAAGGCTAAGGAGACTTCCTATAAAAGATAAAACTAGCCCGACATCTCAATAAAAGGCCAAAGAAGACTTCCTATATGAAGATAAAGCTTCAACAGGCGTCTATCGGCATCAACCGACGTCCGAATAAAGAAAGGAAAGCTTCCCGGGGGTCCTAGAACACAAAAGCTGGCCAAAACAAGTTGAGACAGCCGTCCCAAATGTGAGACGACCATCCCAAGCTACCCTGGCCAAGTGGGACGGCCGTCCCAAGTGAGACTACCCGTCCCACTCTTCAAGGGGTGGACCCAAAGGTAAAAAATTCAAGTGGGACGGCCGTCCCAACCCAGACGGCCGTCCCAAACTGCCAGGCTGCGAAAAACTATAAATAGGAGGCTCATTTGCCACTGTTTCACACACCAGACAACTCCCAGTACTTGTCTTTTCTCTCCCTACTTCAAATGAACTCTCTGATTGCCTTAATAAGGTAACAATCAGTTAAGGAATTGTATTCCAGCATTCGATTCTTCTGTAAAAGTTTAGTCGAGTCGATCTTGTATTCGGAGAGGAGGGTCTTTGTAGAGTGAGGGATTGCCAAAACGCATCCTTACGATCAAAGATTTGCAATACAAAGCTTGCTACGGAGGTTCTTTTCACTTCTCTTCTCTTTTACTGCTTTATTTATTGCTTTATGTATGCAATATGAAATAAAGTCATGTAGATAGCCATTTTTAATATTATGCAATAAAATAGGGTAATCGCGTAATTTCTTGTAATCTTCACTTAAATGAATTAATCTGTCATAGGGAACCCGAAAGGGGCGTTGTGGGGTGCTAACACCTTCCCCACACGTAACTAACTCCCTTACCTAACTCTGGTTATAATGGCCAAGTTTGGTTTTTATTAAAATCAACGCCTTTTTATCCTTTTCCAATGTTTATGGTCAAAACATTGGTGGCGACTCCATAAGAACCCCTTTTCGAAAACCTTGCTTTTATTAGAGGATAGTTCAGTTGTTGAGCACCTCGGAAGCAATGAACCTATTTTAACAAAAAATGCGAGTCTAAACCATCTTTTCGCGACCGCTCGCATAAACGTTCGAGATGTCCCTGGACGTCGGAACGGACGACGGCGACATACCCTATCTTTTGCCCAGGGATGCCCTTTGCGGGTTTTCATTCCTGATGGGTCTTGAGCAATGTCTTCAAGCATAATACTTCTTCACCACATCAGAATTGATTGGGTGTCGAAGTTCCTTTCCATCTATATCGGTGAGAATAAGAGCTCATCCCAAGAAAGCTCATTTGACAACAAAGGGTCCTTCGTAGTTCAATGCCCATTTTCTAATTTTATTCTTCTGGGTCAGAAGCACATTATTTACCATTAAATCCCTCTTATGGTAAATATGAGGTTTGACTTTTTCGTAAGCTTTTTTTTTCCTTTGATAGGCTTGTCCGCGACATATAATATTCAGCCATTTTTCTTCAATAAGGTTTAACTAGTCATATCAGCTTCGAACCCATTCAGCTTCTGTTAATTTTGCTTCCATCATCCTATGCTTTTGTCAACACGATTAGTTGTACCGATTTGTCGTCTCGGATCTTTGCTATAACCGAAGAGTAATCATTTTGGATGTAGAGCAATTGCCATGTCAATGCCCCTCTTCCTTTCCTTAGGGATTTCAATCCTCCTATTGATCACCATATTTCCACATTCCCCAGTCAATTACTTGAATGCTTTATGGTCAAGGGTCAAGAGGATAGAAAGAAAAGGATTTATTGCAAAGGCTTGTGTTTTAGTGAGATTTTTTATGAAATAATAGTTTCTGTAAGAATGGCTAGCCAAGGTTGGTCGGTGTTTAGGCTAGTTTAAACAAACGTTTTGTTTTAAAGAGGTGGCATCTTCAACTGATTACTTTATGGCGCCTATTTATGACTGATTAACTTTCCTAGTCCGCCCTTTTGGGTTTTCAGCCTAGGATTTTGCCTTTTTATTTTTTTTGTCTTGACCTTTGACCTTGACAGGCTTCTTTTAATAATAATTTCTTTTCTCAAAACATTGTTGAAACACGATTTTCTTATTCATGTCTCTAGCTAATCAATCATGTTAACTTTGGCTTCATTTTGTCTATGGCATTTTGATTATTTTGACGTATTTTGGAACAAAACGTTTGTCTAAACATGGTTATTTATGGGGTATTGATATGATTAGCGAGAAAAGAAGCAGATAGTAAGAATAGCATTCTTTTGTAATTCAAAGGGAAATGTGTGCCTTGAAGATGCTCGGGGGTCGGGCACACCCCGAGGAGTGATCTCTAATAGTCATTGGGTTTGCATCCCTTAGAATCGGAAGAAGGACATCTAATGACTAACGCTACCCGTGATGCTAATATACCTCCTTTTCGGAAGATCGTCTTTAAGGTGTGGAGGGGAGACTTCTCTTTTCTTTGTACGACTTGATCTTTTGTAGGGTCGTACTTTAAAGGATTATCCTTAAAATCTAGTGGCTCTCTTATTCCTTGAGCATCCTTTCCAAGCCCTTGTCCTGGGCGGTATCCATATCTCTTCATTATATGGGCCACTTTCATATTACTAGGAAGTCTTTCCATATTTTCAAATGTCTTCTTCAACCGCATCCATTTAAGGTATGGTGGACGGCTCGCTGATTCGAATGTAGTCTTTAACTTGAACCATGATCAACTTGTTGTCTACCACGAATTTGATTTTTCGGTGGAGCATTGAAGAAACTACCCTAGCACCGTGAATCCAAGGTCTACTTAATCTTCCCTTTGGCTTATTTTTTCCTTTTCCTCTTTGGTTTCTTTATTTTTCCTTTGTTTTTAGGAGCATTATCTTGTAGCTCCTTGGGTGAATAAATTCTTTTGCTTCTCGTCGTGCCCCCAATACCGGCTATGTTGGAGATATCTTGATTGACTGGTGATTCTTCTGTGCATATCCACAGTACAGCTTTATCCGATGTATAAGGGAAAGGATGAGGCATGAATAAGCACAAATGTGTTATTGCCCCTTCCCTGACATTTGGGTACCGACATTTACTTCTTTCTTATTATCTCCTTGTCCCAAATTGATGGCCTTAGTTTTTTTCCTGATGGGGCTGTATCAATTGAGCTTATTTTTCCAACAGTCTTTGCATGTCCGGGGAAATGGTCCCCTCCTCACTGTCTGACTCAATCCATTCGCCTTCAGCTTTCAGATCCCGCAGAGAGTTTTCAATCACAGACATGACTGTTTATGTGGTCTTATTTGGGTCTAGATTTTATTTAATTATTTTGGAATGAGAGAGAAAAGAATGAGAAGAATATAAATATTATGAAAAATGCCTCATTGTATTGATGAAAAGAGAAATATGTACAGATCCTTTTTAATCAAAAGATCTCGCGGCCACGGGCAAGAACCGCGAGAGATGCATCGGAAGCTTTTTATTATTATTTTTTATTTCTTTTAACCAAAAGATGCAATGGGGAGCCCTAGTTAGCTGACCTTCTCTACCCAGACTCACTATTCTGGTTGTGATAGAGGTTTGATATTCACGTCGGGAGCATTGAAGGTGATCCACCCAGCATTCAACAAATCTTGGACCCTATATTTTAAGTTGATGCAATCTTCCACAGAATGCCCAGGAGCGCCTGAGTGGGAATCACATTTTTCGTTGAGCTTGTACCAACCGGGGTAAGGTGGATCTTTCTTCTTCAGAGGGATATGTGTTAGGAGTTTCGCCTCTAACAACTTTGGCAGCAGACTCCCATAAGAGGTTGGAATGGGGGTGAATTTCTTCTCTTGTCTGCTTGACTGCCTAGATGGTTGTGAAGAGGAAGAAGGGGTAGTGAGGTTAATGACATTTACGTTCCCCTCTTTCTTCTTGCCAAAGAACTTCTTGAATAATATGCGAGACTTCTTAAATTTGGGAGGGGATTGAGTATTTTCGACATCGGTTACCTCCTTTAAATCAAAGTTGTGTCCCTCTAATGCCCTTAATTTCTCCTCTAGGGTAGAAATTTGTTATTTGGAAACCTCATTGTGGAGGCATTGTTGGCGCATTAGTTCCATTAAATACGCTATCTGCTCTTTTACGAAGTTAAGCTCAGTGGTGAGCATGCGGTTTTGTTCCTCTAACCGCTCCTTTAATTGCAGTCCCTGCTCCTTTATGGCATTAAGCTCAGCGGTGAGCATACGGTTCTGCTCCTCTAATTGCTCCATCCTCTTAGCTTTTGCGCGAGTGAGAACAGGTAGAAGACCAGCCACTTTCTAAATGATTTAAAGATTTTTATTATTGTTTTTTTTTTATTATGAATGATCAGTGTGGGATAGATATGCCTTAGACCATAACTTTGGTGTTTTCCTAAAAGCTTATGCTTTAGGGAGTACCATACCCACCTTGGTGTGATGGTTCCCTTTTTTCAAAAGGTTACCATCATACCTTAGCGCACTTATCTCTTCTAGGAAGGTTATAAACGCACTTGGGTGTCTTTCGCTATTATGTAAGGATATCTAATGCAACCTAGAATGAATGTGTTTATGCATGCACTACAAAAATACTTTTTATGACAGCAAATATTAAAAGTGGAATAACTTTTGACTGGCATGTCCGATTTGGACGCACACCATATCAAAATGAAGAGGAAAAGATGAAG
This sequence comes from Sphenostylis stenocarpa, assembly GCA_963425845.1. Taxonomy (NCBI): domain Eukaryota; kingdom Viridiplantae; phylum Streptophyta; class Magnoliopsida; order Fabales; family Fabaceae; genus Sphenostylis; species Sphenostylis stenocarpa. The sequence continues at coordinate 32,570,186 of OY731403.1, forward strand.
AACCAGTGCAAATATCCAAAGGGGATTTAGCCCAGTAATTTTCCCAAAAAACGCTTCTAAGACCCATTTATTGGAGGTTTATTAAAATGATGTGTATGCATGCTGCATTTATTTTCTCTCTTGGTTTTTTTCTTATGAAATGATGTTGTATGAATGATACGACTTTGTCAAAAATCTTTTTATTGTAAGAGGTATTTTTATTGCTTTAAATTGTTTTTTATATTTTTATGACCTTTTATCTCTTCTGTCGCTCAACGTGGCTACTTAGCTTACAAAGAACCTGAAACCAGGCTAGCTTAACTAAAGACTGTCCGAGATAAAGTTGGTTTATTCTTATCACTTTTATGGTTTTTAGGATTTTACTATTTTTTTGTCTGTTGTATGATTACCCTATGCTAATGCATCAATACAAATGCAGCAAACGAATGCACATACAATTCATTCATCCACGAGCAGAGCCACACCAATTTCGAGGTGGGGTTTTCCTGCAGAAACGTGCTTGGTTTAGGTGGTTCTAAATTGTTCTCACCAAGGACAAAGGTCCCCAAGGTGCCCCCATTATAGGGACCTCTCAATCTCTCAGTCCTCAGGTCATGCACGGAACTCCGTGTCGACATCCTTGGACCAAAAGAAGAGAGTTATCACCTTGAGTTGGTGGTTTTCCGACAACGGTTGTAGCCCCATGTGCCAACAAGCCGGTCGTATCTTCCACCCACTCCCTATAGGTAATCACTCTTGCCCCCGACTATAGAGGGATTGTAGTGTGCAAGGGTTTTTGTGTGCAGTTTATATTTCAGACAATTTGCAGAAAATAATCATACAGCAGTTATTAAAGCCATACAATAAAACATACGGAAGAGGGTAAAGGCGTAATTTCAAATCTTTACTTAGTTTGCTTAAACACTTAGTTTGCTTAATCACTCACGCACTTTTTTTTTCAAACATTTGCTTAAACATGGTTATTACGAGGCCTAGTCATGAATAGCAAGAAAAGAAGCAAGTCACTGCCGTCCGTTCCGACGTCTAAGGACATCTCGAACGTTTATGCGAGCGGTCATGAAAAGATGGTTTAGACTCGCGTTTGTTTAAAAATGTGTTCATTGCTTCCGAGGTGCTCAATAACTGAACTATCCTCTAATAAAAGCAAGGTTTTCGCAAAAGGGTTCTTATGGAGTCGCCACCAATGTTTTGACCATAAACATTGGAAAAGGATAAAAAGGCGTTGATTTTAAGAAAAACCAAACTTGGCCATTATAACCAGAGTTGGGTAAGGGAGTTAGTTACATGTGGGGAAGGTGTTAACACCCCCACGACACCCCTTTCGGGTTCCCTATGACGGATTAATTCATCAAGTAAAGATTAAGCGAAATTACGCTATTACCCTATTTTATTTATACAGTATTTAAAAATGGCTATCTACATGATTTTATTTTCTATTGCATACGTAAAGCAATAAATAAAGCAATAAAATAGAAGAGAAGTGAAAAGAACCTCCGTAGCAAGCTTTGTATTGCAAATCTTTAACTGTGAGGATGCGTTTTGGCAATCCCCCGCTCTACAAAGACTCTCCTCCCCGAATACAAAATCGACTCTACTAAAATTTAAAGAAGAAACGATTGCTGGAATAATATTCCTTAACCGATTGTTACCTTTTTAGGCAATCGGAGAGTTCATTCGAAAGAGGGAGAGAAGACAAGTGTCTGGAGTGTGAAAAAGTGGCAAATGAGCTTCCTATTTATAGTTTTCGTAGCCTGGCAGCTCGGGACGACCGTCTGGGGTCTGGAAAACAGGGATGGGCGTCTGGGGAGGCCGGGACGGCCGTTTGGGATTTGGGACGGCCATCCCAAGCATCAAAATTGGCTGAGACGGTCGTCTGGCATGTGGGACGGCTGTCTGGGATGGCTGGGACGACCATCCCGACTTCTGGGACAACCATCTTGACTGTTCTGGCTAGATTTTGTGTTCTGGGACTCCCAGGAACCTTTCCTTTCTTTATTCGGAAGTCAATTGATGCCGATAGACGTCCACCGAGGCTTTATCTTCAAATGGGAAGCCTTCTTAGCCTTTATTGAGAGGTCGGGCAAAATTAGGGGTCTACAAAGCAAATGGTAAGAAATGTATTCTTATTAATTAATAGGGGAATATGTGCCCAAAAGATGCCCGGGGGTAGGGCTAGCCCTGGGGGATAATCTCTAACAATCATTGGGTTTATATCCCTTAAGAAATGAAAAAGAACTCCTAATTACTAGGGTTGCACTTGACGCTTGTATCCCTTCGCTTCGGAAAATTTGCTTGACTGTGCAGAGGGGAGACTTCCCTTTTCTTCTTTCTGCTTGGCCCTTTATAGGGTCATATCCTAGGCCATGCTTTAAAGGATTGTCTTTGAATTCCGGGGGCTCCCTCATTCCTTGGGAGTCTGCCCCGAGCCATTGGCTAGGATGGTAACCATACTTCATCATCATGCGGGCTACCTTCGTATTACCAGGAAGTCTTTCTACATTGACAATTTCAAGCGCTTGAAAAGATGTTTCAAGGGCCTCTTCAGCCGCATCCACATAGGGTTGAGTAGAGGGTCCACTGATCAAGATATCATCTTCTGCTTGAACCGTGACCAGTTTGTCATCTACTATGAACTAGACTTTCTGGTGGAGCATTGAAGGTATTGCCTTAGCGTCATGAATCCAAGGTCTACCAAGGAGATAACTATATGTTGGAGTAATGTCCATCACGCGGAAATCGACATTGAAGATAGTGGATTCGACTTGGATTGGCAGGTTGATTTCCCCCACTACCTCTCGTTTGGATCCGTCGAAGGCTCGAACGATAGTGCTACTTGGGCGCATGCGGGTTCCTAAAATAGTCAACTTGTCAAGTGTGCACTTGGACATCACGTTCAAGGATGACCCGTTATCCACAAGAACTTTAGTGATGAGATACTCCTTGCATTTTATGGATATATGCAAGGGCTTGTTATGGCTCGACCCCACTGGAGGGAGTTCTTCATCTGTGAAGGTGAGGTGATCGCTAGCTGTGATGTGGCCGACAATCCTCTAAACTTTTTCTTGGGATATAGTATGAGGTACGTGTGCTTCGCTCAAGACCTTTACCAAGGCGTTTCTGTGCGGTTCCGAACTCATCATTAGAGATAACAAGGTTATCTTTGCAGGTGTATGATTGAGTTGGTCGATGATGGAATATTCGCTCTGCCTTATGAACTGGAATAATTCATCGGTCTCCTCCTTAGATTCTTTATTTTCCTTTTCTTTGGTCTGCTTATTTTTCCCTTTATTCTTGGGGGCATCTTCTTGTGACTTCTTGGGGGAGTATATCCTTCCGCTTCTAGTCATGCCCCCAATGTCGGCTATGTTGGAGATGTCCTCCTTTATCGGTGAAGATTCCCCGTATCTCCATGGTACAACCTTATTTGATTTGTAGTGGAAAGGACGAGGCATAAATAATCGCAAAGGCATCTTTGCCCCCTTTTTCTTATTGACTTTGATAACCAACGGCCGAGGCTTATTGTCCTCTTGTGGTGAATTGATTGTTGGGGAGAGCTAGATTACGAGCGGGTTTCTCTCCATCCTTCTGATTGGAAGACGTATCAGTTAATCTTTCCTTTTTATTATCTTATTTATTAAAAGTGAAGGAGGGTAATCAAATATGCAAATGAATAAAATGAATGCAAGTAGACAATTGTTGAATAAAAGGAAATTTTATTTATTTATAGAAAGTGTACATTCCCTTACACCATGCTATGAAGCACTTTTTGACAAAAATGGAAGAGCCTAAAGAAACCCACAGGCGGGTTCTGATTTCTATGTAATTCCTCTTCGACTTCCCGTACATGATGAGCGAGTGCTTTGGTCTGCTGGTGGACCGCCTGGCTCATATCTTCGCTATACTCCTGAGCCTCTTTGATCTTCGCCTCTTGATGGATGACCAAGGCTTGTAAATTGACGAGTCTCTCAAGGGCTCGGTCTCTTTCTCGTAGCACCTATCCATACTGAGCTAATCCGTCCCTTTCTTTGCAACGCAGCTCAGTAAGGCTTCTGTTAAGTCTCTGGGTGGTCTCCCATCCTTGACGTATCTCAGACCGAGTCCTTGCGAGATCTTGTAGCATTCCCTTGATCATCTGGGACTTTTTTGCACATTCGGCCTCAAGGTGTGCTGACTTGGCAGTTACTTCTTGAAGTTGGTTATCCGAGCTTATTCTGGCAGATTTGGATGCTCGGATAACCTGCTCACTAGAATCAGCACATTGGTTCTTGAGGCACTCTATCTCATGATCTTTCTTCTTGCACTGCCTTTGCAGACCGTCTATTGTGAGGATAGATTCTTGCTCTTTTTCCTCAAGGGCCCTCATTTGGGCTCCCATGATTTCTATTCTCTGGGTCAAGGCATCGACTTGGCTTTGGAGCTCTCCACTGGTTGAAGGTGCAGCAAGTGGGGCGGATGGTTGTGACATCACTCTGTTTCTCCTCCACTCCTCATAGTCACTGGAGACATCTACTCGAGCTTTGCCTAGCTCTCTATCTCCCATGCTCTTCGCACAGTAAGCGAGTTTGCAACAGTGCATGGGTCTCTGAAGAAACACAGTCCTCCGAGCTCTTCCCGTGATAATGCGATTTGGGTTCTCATGAGTTGTCTCATAGCCACTTTTGGAGAATAGGCTATGCAACCTCTGAGACCTATCAATGGTACGTTCGGATAATCCCCACATCTGATGAGGATTGGGCCAGGTCGGAACTAGGGACATGCCCAGGATAAGTGGTTGGCATCCATTGTTCCAACTTGACCTTCCACTCCATGGTTAGGCGTCGGTGGAGAGGGATTCTGGAGAAGCTTTTCAAAGGGTCGGGGAACATCCCCATGTGACTGGAGGCGTAGAAATGTGTGATACCCCACACGAAGAGCAGTGAAGAGCAACATCTAAGTGTTCTCCCTTGCTTTTGGTGATAAAATTCAACCGAAAGCAAGGTGTCGGCAAGAAGTGCAGACAAGGGACTCTTCGAGTTCACGTCCCAGGCGAAGAAGGCGTCCATGATGGCTTGATCCACTGTGTCGAGGTGGAAGGGAAACAACATAGTCCAAAACACGATCAAAGCCAGGGTTTTGTTAAAAGCAAACTAGTCTTCCCTTTCAGCCAAAGAGGACAGATGGTCTTCTAACATTGAGACTTTCCAACCCTGGACATTCCCTTTTGCTATCAGGGTAGTCTGCAGAGATGACAATCGGATGATGGCAGTGACTTGGGCTATAGGAGTATATGCCTCATGGCGAATATGGACCCCAGCTGACTTGGGTCATCTTAACATAATCTCGTACTCCTCCAAAGTGGGCACCATATTAAACTGCGGAAATTCGGAACAGTGCAGACTAGAGTTCCAAAAAAGGACCAGAATCCTGACGAAAATAGGGTCAACACAGATCTTCAGTAAGTCAAGAATCCGTCCGTAGGATTTTTCAAAGTTGGAGCAGACCTCTGTTGGCATCAACGCACAGAGTCGTTCTATCTTCTCGGCACGGTATAGGGGAATATCCACTTTCTTCAACTGTCTACTAGCCCCCTCCATTTTCTAGAAACCAAAATTCATGCTATGAATATGATGCTTAATGCAGACATGCATGCAAGTGTTTATTTTCCTAAACATTATCATGTTTTATTTTCTACATGATGCATGATAGTGTTTGGTTTTTTGTATTTTCCAAAGAAAGATAAACTATCTATATGGATGTTTATGAGTTTATGAACAAGATCCCATTTTTGATTTATTCAGTTTATTTGGTTTATTTATTTGTTTTATTTGTTTTTTATAATCTTTTATCTCTTCTCTCGGACTGCGTGGTTACTTAGCTTACAAAGAACCTGAAACCAGGCTAGCTTAATGGAAGACTGTCCGAGATAAAAATGGTTTATTGCGAAAGAATAATTTTAACGTCCCTTAGCTTACAAAGAACCTAAAATCAGGCTAGCTAAAAGGCAGACTGTCCTAGATAAGGGTGTTTATTGTGAAAATATTTTTTGAGGTTTTTTCTATTTAATCTATTGTATGGTTATGCTATGCAACAATAACATGCAAGCAAACAAATGCACACATAATTCACTCATCCGCGAACAAGTAGGACGACGTTTTTAATTACGAGGTAGGGTTTTCCTGCCGAAGAGTGCATATTTAGGGTAGTTCTAAATTTCCTCACCAAGGCCAGGCCAACAAGGTGCCCCCATTATAGGGTCCCCACTCTCCAGCCTTCCGACCATGCATGGAACTAAGGCCTTAGTTAGTCTTTGTGCAAAAAGAGGAAGGTTATCACCTTGAGTGGTGGTTTTTTACCATACTGGTGGGCTCATGGCCCTCACCACGACAAATCGTACCTGCCACCCACTCCCTATGGATTTCCCACTTGCCCTCGGGTATAGGGGGAACTGTTGTGCGCAAGGATTTGTGTACAGTTTGTATTTCAAACAATTGCATAAAATAAACAAACAACAAATATTAAAGTCAAGCAATTAAAGCATATTATAAAACAAGGCAGGGTAAAAGCGAAATTTTTAAGTCTTTTATTTATCAAACTAGTCCTTCATTAAATGGGATCAACTCTCTAGGCTTCCCCACAAGAGTTGCCATCTGTCGCCACCGTCAAAAGAGGCGGTCGGAGCGACGCGATGGTTTTGCTTCGACTCGCGTTTTTAAAAGTGAGGTTACAACACCTTTAGGTTATCCGATAACTGGGTTGGACCTAAAGGCGAGGTTTTCGAAAAAGGGTTCTAGAGTCGCCACCAATGTTTTATCCGGAAACATTAGAAAAGGAAGAAAAAGAAGGAGTTGGTTTAGAAAAACCAACTTTGGCCACTATAACTAGAGTTGGGTAAGGGAGTTAGTTACGTGTAGGGAAGTGTCGTTGTCGCCGCCGTCTAAAGAGAGGCGGTCGGAGCGACGCGATGGTTTCGACCCTTTTTGATTTTTCACGTTTTTTGTGGGTGGTTACAACGCCTTTAGGTTGTCCGATAACCGGGCTGACCTAGGGGCGAGGTTTTCGAAAGGTCGTCCTTGGGTTGTCCGATAACCGGGCTAACCCAAGGACTAATTTTTGAAGGGTTCTGTGGAGTCGCCACCGATGTTTTTACCGGAAACATCGGAAAAGGGATTTTAAAAGGCGTTGGTTTTCACAAACCAACTTTGGTCATTAGAACCAGAGTTGGGTAAGGGAGTTAGTTACGTGTAAAGGGAGTATTAGTCCCTTTACGACGCCCCTTTCAGGTTCCCTATGATAGGCCGGCTATTTAAAAATATTTAAAGTGGTGAAAATTACGCTTTTGCCCTTTTTATTTTGCGGAATTTAAAATTATGACTACATGGCCCTAGTCTATTGCATAATTTAAAATTTAAAGCAGTAAAAGATAGAGAGGGAGAATTTAAACCTCCGAAGCAAGCTTTTTATTTAATTTCTTTGAAAGAAATGGGTGCTTTTTGCAGCCCTTCACTCTACACGACGCTGGAAACTCTTCTAGACGCCGAAAAACGCTCACAAAAGCACTCAGAAGCTCCGGAAATGCGTTGGAGGGATTCTAGAGAGAAGTTTTTAGAGAGAAGGGAGAGCTAAAGCTTGTGGTGTGTGGAAATGAGGGGGGGAGGACCCCTATTTATAGGTTTTCGCGCTTGTCAGTGGCGAGACCGCCGTTCTCGTCTGACAGGGTCGAGACCGCCGTCTCGCCCAACGAGACCGCCGTCTCGTCCTGCGCAGATGGCGAGACCGCCGTCTCGCCAAACGAGACCGTCGTCTCGCCATTCGCAAGTGGCGAGACCGCCGTCTCGCCATTCGCAGGTGGCGAGACCGCCGTCTCATCAAACGAGACGGCGGTCTCGATTTCGAGACGGCGATCTCGTCCCAAAGAGGCGAGAAAACTTATTTTCGTACGGAAAATCCTTCCTATCCTAGTATGGGGGCCTAATAGTCTCTCCTAGTGGCTTTTTAGGCTTCATCCATCTTCGAAAAGGAGGTCTTCTGGTCTTTATTTGGAGGTCGGGCAAGATTTGGGGTCTACAGTCGTCGTCATCAAAAGAGGCGGTCGGAGCGACCCGATGGTTTTGCTTCAACTCGTGTTTTTTAAAGTGATGTTACAATGCCTTTAGGTTGTTCGATAACCGGGCTAGACCTAAAGGCGAGGTTTTCGAAAAGGGTTCTGGAGACGCCACCAATGTTTTATCCGGAAACATTGGAAAAGGAAGAAAAAGAAGGCATTGGTTTGGAAAAACCAACTTTGGCCATTATAACCAGAGTTGGGTAAGGGAGTTAGTTACGTGTAGGGAAGGTATTAGCTTCCCTACGACGCCCCTTTCGGATTCCCTATGATGGACCGTTTATTTTATAAATAAAGAACTCTAAAATTATACTTTTACCCTTATTTATTCATTTGCAGAATTTAAATGGTTGACTACATGGCCCTAATAGCTAATGCATAGATAGATATAATAATAAAGCGGTAAAAGAAGATAGAAAGTGTAGGAACCTTCAAAGCAAGATTTTGTATTAATATTCTTGGTAAAGAAAGGCGCTTTTTGGCAACCTCCACACTCTACAGTGTTGATCGCTCTTTTTCGCAACACTACGGGACGCTTACAAAGAATACTAAGAAACTCCGGAAATGCTTCGGAGGGATCCTAGGAGAAGAATTTGAGAAAGTTGAAGAAGGAAAAGTTATTATGTGGTGTGAAAAGGATGAGGTCACCCTTCCCCCCCCCCCCTTTTATAGGAATTCACGCCTGTCAGGTCAAGAGCGTCGTCTCGCCTGTCAGGTTGGGAGCGTCATCTCGCCTGACAAGGTCGGGACCGCCGTCTCGCCAAATGGGACAACGATCTCGCCCTCAGTAAATGGCGAGAAGGCCGACTCGCCAAATGAGACGGCGGTCTCGGCCCTTTAGGTTGAATTTCTTTATTTTTCCTATACAAAAATCCTTCCTATTCTAATATGGGGCCTATTGATCTATCATAGGGACCTTTTAGGCCCTGCCCATCATCGAACGAAAGTCTTCTTCTATTTATTTTGAGGTCGGGCAAGATTTGGGGTCTACAGCTGCCCCCCTTCACCTAACTAGCCGATTGTTGGCTCGACATGCCAAAAAGATTGGCTAGAGGGTGAAGGAGTTAACCCTCTTGCCTGGCTATCCTTCGGATGCTCCCTGTTGCGGTAGCCGACCCTCTAGACGAAAAATATGTGTGTGTGCCTCCGGAATGCTCCTTCATGCGGTAGCCGACCCCTTTGGACGAACAAGGTGTGAACCTCCGGGATGCTCCTTGTCGCCGCCGTCAAAAGAGGCGGTCGGAGCGACGCGATGGTTTCCGACTTTTGACTCGCATTTTTATAGTGGTGTTACAACGCCTTTAGGTTGTCCGATAACTGGGCTGGACCTAAGGGCGAGGTTTTCAAAAAGGGTTCTTATGGAGTCGCCACCGATGTTTTTACCGAAAACATCGGAAAAGGAAAAAAAAGAAGGCATTGGTTTTAGAAAACCAACTTTGGCCATTATAATTAGATTGGAAGACATATCAGTTAATCCTTCCTTTTTATTATCTTATTTATTAAAAGTAATGGAGGAGAAATCAAATATGCAAAATGGATGTAATGCATGCAAGTAGACGATTGTTGAATAAAAGGAAATTTTATTTATTTATAGAAAGTGTACATTCCCCTACTCCATGCTACGAAGCACTTTTTGACAGAAACGGAAAAGCCTAAAGAAACCCACAGGCGGGTCCTGATCTCTATGTAATTCTCTTTCGGCTTCCCGAACATGACGAGCGAGTGCTTCGGTCTGTTTTGGACCGCCTGGCTCATATCTTCATTGTACTTTTGAGCCTCTTTGATCTTCGCCTCATGATGGATGACCAAGGCTCGTAGCTCATCAAGTTTTGCAAGCGCTTGGTCCTTTTCTCATAGTACCTAACCATACAGAGCTAATCCATCTCTCTCTTTGCAGCGCAGCTCAATAAGGCTTCTGTTAAGCCTCTGGTTAGCTTCCCGCTCTTGGCATATTTTAGACTGAGTCCTTGAGAGGTCTTGTAGCACCTCCTTGATCGTCTGAGCCTGTTTTGCACACTCGACCTCAAGGTGTGCTGATTTTGCATTTATTTCTTGAAGTTGGTTATCTGAGCTGATTCTGGCGATTTTGGATGCTCAGATAACTTGCTCACTAGAATCAGCACACTGATCCTTGAGGCGCTCTATCTCATGATCCTTCTTCTTGCATTACCTTTGTAGACTGTCTATGGTGAGGATAGATTCTTGTTCTCTTTCCTCAAGAGCCCTCATTTGGGCTCCCATGATTTCTATCCTCATCTGGGCTCTCATGATTTCTATCCCATTATTCTAACTCGACCTTCCACTCCATGGTCAGGCATCAGCGGAGAGGGATTTTGGAGAAGCTTCTCGAAGGGTCGGGGAATATCCCCATGTGACTAGAGGCGTAAAAATGTATGATACCCCACACAAATAGCAGTGAAGAGCAGCATCTGAGTGTTCTTCCTTGCATCTGGTGACAAAATTCCATCAAAAGCAAGGTGTCGGCAAGAAGTGCAGGCAAGGGACTCTTCGAGTTCACGTACCAGGCGAAGAAGGCATCCATGACGGCTTGATCCACTGTGTCGAGGTGGAAGGGAAACAATATTGTCCCAAATACAATTAGAGCCAGGGTTTTGTTAAAAGCAGTCCATTCTGCCCTTTCAGCTAAAGAGGACAGATCGTCTTCTAACATTAAGACTTTCCAACCCTGGACATTCCCTTTTGCTATCAGGGTAGTCTGCCGAGATGGCAATCGGATAATAGCAGCGACTTGTGCTGCAGGAGTATATGCCCCATGGCGAATATGGACCCTGGCTAACTTGGGCCATTTCAACATAATCTCATACTCCTCCAAAGTGGGCACCATATCGAACTGCGGGAATTTGAAGCAGTGCAGACTAGAATTCCAAAAATGAACTAGAATCCTGATGAAAATAGGATCGACACAGATCTTCAGCAGGTCGAGAATCCGTCCGTAGGATTTTTCGAAGTCGAAGTGGACCTCTGGTGGCATTAATGGCAGAGTCATTCTAACTTCTCGGCATGGTATCGGGGAACATCCACTTTCTTCAATTGTGTACTAGTCCCCTCCATTTTCTAAAAGCCAAAAATGTATGCTATGAATATGATGCTTAATGCAGGCATGCATGCAAGTGTTTATTTTTCCTAAACATTATCATGTTTTATTTCTACATGATGCATGATAGTATTTTTTGTATTATTTTTTAAAAAAAGAAAATGAACTACCTATATGGATGTCTTATGACTTTAATGTTTGTGAACAAGATCCCATTTTTATTTTATTGGGTTTTATTCGACTTTATTCATTTTATAGCCTTTTATCTCTTCTGTCGGACTGCGTGGCTACTTAGCTTACAAAGAACCTGAAACAAGGCTAGCTAAAAGGCAGACTATCCGAGATAAAATGGTTTATGATGAAAGAATAATTTTAGCGTCCCTTATCTCTTCTGTCGGACTGTGTGGGTACTTAGCTTACAAAGAACCTGAAACCAAGCTAGCTAAAAGGTAGACTATCCGAGATAAGGGTGCTTATTGCGAAAATATTTTTTGTGGTTTTTCTATTTTTTATCTGTTGTATAGTTATGCTATGCAATCAAATGCAATAAACAAATGCACACACAATTTCACTCATCCGCGAACAAGTAGGGTGACATTTTAATTATGAGGTAGGGTTTTCCTATAGAAGAGTGCGTATTTAGGGTAGTTCTATTTTTCCTCACTAAGGTCAGGCCCCCAAGGTGCCCCCATTATAGGGTCCCCACTCTCCAGCCTTTCGACCATGCATGGCACTAAGGCGGTAGTCAGTCTTTTTGCCAAAAGAGGAAGGTTATCACCTTGAGTGGTGGTTTCCGATCATACCGGTGGGCTCATGGCCCTCACAACGGAAAACTGTACCTGCCACCCACTCCCTATGGATTTCTGACTTGCCCCCGGGTATAGAGGGAACTGTTGTGTGCAAAGGTTTGTGTACAATTTGTATTTCAAATAATTGCGTAAAATAAATAAACAACAGTTATTGAAGCCAAGCAAATAAAACATGTTATAAAACAAGGTAGGGTAAAAGTGAAATTTTTAAGTTCATTTATTAAACTGGCCCATCACTAAATGGGATCAACTCTGTAGGCTTCCCCCAGTGAAGTCGTCATCTGTCACCGCCATCAAAAGAGGCGGTCGGAGCGACACGATGGTTTTCGACTTTCGACTTGTGTTTTTAAAGTGGTGTTACAACCCCTTTAGGTTGTCCGATAACCGGGCTGGACCTAAGGGCGAGGTTTTTAAAAAAGGTTCTTATGGAGTCGCCCCCGACGTTTTTACCGAAAACATCGGAAAAGGAAAGAAAGAAGGCATTGGTTTTAGAAAAACCAACTTTGGCTATTATAACGAGAGTCGAGTAAGGGAGTGATTTACGCATCAGAAAGGTATTAGCACCCCCACGACGCCCCTTTCAGGTTCCCTATGATGGGCTATTTATTTCATAAATGAACCTTAAAATGACGATTTTACCCTTTATTTGCGGAATATAAAATATTGACTACATGGCCCTAGCAGCTAATGCACAGATAAATGTAAGGACATAGCGGTAAAAGAAGGAGAGAAAGTATGAAAACCTTCGAAGCAAGCTTTCATGATTAATATTCTTGAAATAGGATGCTTTTTGGCAATCCTTCGCTCTACAACGTTGATCGCCCTTTCTCGCAACACTACAGAATACTCTCTAAGAACACTAAGAAAACTCCGGAAATGCTTCGGAGGGATTTAGGAAGAGAATTTGAAAAAATAACAGAAGGAAAAGTTGGAGAATGGTGTGAAAAGAAGGGGAGTGTGCCCTCCTTTTATAGGGATTCGCGCCTGTCATCTCGCCAAATGGGACGGCAGTCTCGCCTTTGACAAATGGCAAGACGACCGTCTGGCCAATCGAGAAGGCGGTATCACTTTGACAAATGGCGAGAAGGCGGTCTCACCAAACGAGAAGGCGGTCTCGCCATTGGCAAGTGGCGAGACGGCCGTCTCACCCTTTGCTGATGGCGAGATGGCGGTCTCGCTAAGTGAGACGGCGGTCTCGACCTTCTAGGTGGACCTCCCTATTTTTTCTATACAAAAAACCTTCCTATTCTAATTTGGTGCCTTTTGGTATATCCTAGGGACCTTTTAGGCCTTGCCCATCTTCAAATTGGTGGTCTTCTGTTCTTTATTTTGAGACCGGGCAAGATTTGGGGTCTACACTCCTTCTTGTGGTAGCTGACCCCTCGGTTGATGAGTATGAACCCCCATCCGGTTGCTTGTAGCTTTGGGATGCTCCTTCTTGTGGTAGCTGAGCCCTATGCTGACAAGTGGTAGAACCTCAAGATGCTCCTTCTTGCGGTAGCTGACCCCTCGGTTGATGAGTATGAAACCCATCCGGTTGGTAGAGTTTACAGTCCATCATTTTAGGACTGGATGAGTATAAACCCCTCATCTGGCTGGTGTAGTCCACTTTGTAGGACTGGTTGCAACTTACTGCTCTCACTCATGCGCAGATGTTCCATGGGGAATGTTTTCTTGATAGTCTGTTTTTGACTTTTTCTGGTAGAGTCTTCCGGTGTGCCAGGGATTCTTTGATTTTCTAGCTTTTCCTGGTAGTCTTCCAGCTTCTTGATTGTTGGGGATTCTTTAATCTTTCGGTAGTGGTCATCCGACTTTGTTGGTTGTCGGGGATTTCTGTTTATTTTGGGTAATGCCTTTAAACAGGTGGGCGTTGTCGCCGTCGTCAAAATGAGGCGATTGAGTGACGCGATGGTTCCGACTTTCCAATTTTTGCGTTATATGGGTGTGGTTACAACGCCTTTAGGTTGTCTGATAACCGGGCTGAACCTAGGGGCGAGGTTTTCGAAAAAGTGTTATTGAATTGTTCGATAACCGGGCTAACCCAAGAACTAATTTTGATGGGTTCTTATGGAGTCGCCACCGATGTTTTTACCAGAAACATCAAAAAAGGGGTAAAAAGGCATTGGTTTTCGAAAACCAACTTTGGTCGTTAAAACCAGAGTTTAGGTAAGGGAGTTAGTTACGTGTAAGGGAAGTGTTAGTTCCCTTACGAAGCCCCTTTCGGGTTCCCTATGATAGGCCGATTATTTAATAAATAAACTTTGTGAAAAGACGCTTTTACCCTTTTATTTGCGGAATTAAAAAAATGACTACATGGCCCTAATATCTATTACACAATTTAATCATAAAAGTAAAGGCAATAAAGAGATGGAAATAATGAAGAAACCTCTGAAGCAAGCTCTTTGATTAATTTCTTGAAAGTTAGGGTGCATTTTGGCAGCCTTTGCTCTTTACAACGTCGAAAAAACTCTCGAAAACGCTATAAAATCTCTAAGAAACTCTCAAAAACTCTGGAAATGCTTCTGAGGGGTTCTAGGAAGAGAATTTGAAGAAGTTGTAGAAGGGAAAGTGGAAGAATTGTGTGAAATGAGGGGAATGGCGCGGCTATTTATAGGGATTTGTGCCTGTCAGGTCGAGACGACCATCTCGTCTGACAAGGTCGAGACAACCGTCTCGCCTTGCAGAAATGGCAAGACGGTGATCTCGCCACTTTCGCAAGGCGAGACGGCGGTGCTGAATACGAGACGGCAGTCTCGACCCTAAAAGGCAAAAAACCTTATTTACATGCAGAAAATCCCTCCTATTCTAATATGCGGCCTAATAGTCTCTCCTGATGGCTTCTTAGGCTACATCCATCTTCGAAAAGGAGGTCTTCTGGTCTTTATTATGAGGCTGGGCAAGATTAGGGGTCTACAGCTGCCCCCCTTTACCCGACTAGTCGACTGCTGGCTTGTTGTGCCAAGAAGATCAACTGGAGGGTAAAGGAGTTGACCCTCCTGCCTAGTTGCCCTTGAGATGTCCCGTCTTTGCAGCAGTTGATCTTCTGGGGAAAAGTGCATTGTGCGCCTCCAGGATGCTCCTTCTGACGGTAGCTGATCCCTTCGACTGATGAGTATGAACCCTCATCTGGTTTGACGAGTATGAACCCTCGCCTGGTAAGCCCCCTTTTGTAAGGCCCGATGAGTATACACCCTCATCTAGTGTTTGACAAGTATGAACCCCCGTCTAGTAAGCCCCTTTTTGTAAGGCTTGATGAGTACACACCCCCATTTGGTGTTGTGCCTCCAGATACTCCTTCTTGCGGTAGCTGACCCTTTGGCTGTGGTGGTGGCTTACTGCTCTAGCTCATGCGCCGGTAGTTTGAATACTTTCGTTTGGTAAAGTCCTCCGGTGTGCCGGGGATTCTTTGATTTTTGGTTCATCCAGCTTGTTCATTGTTGGGGATTTTTTGTTTTGATCCTTTGGTATTTGTCATCCGACTTTGCTGGTTGTCGGGGATTTTTGATGAGTGCCTCTTAGGTAGGCAAGAATCCTCTGGGGATTTGTTGATCTTGGTGACACCTCTTGAGTAGGCAGATATCCATTGAAAAATTGCTGATTTTGATGGTGCCTCTGAGCAGGCAGATACTCCATTGAGTCTCTGGTAATGCCTCTGAGTAGGTAGATGCTTCATCAGAAGTGAAGACTTTTGGCTGCATTTGTTTTGCCTCTGACTAGGCTGATATTTCCTTATGGGGATGCTGGCTCTTGCTTGCCAGGTCTTGCCTATGTGTAGGCAAATGACATTCTGAGGATGAATATAAAGTTAGGTCTTGCCTATGTGTAGGCAAATGACATTATGGGGATGCCTATGCCAGGTCTTGCCTTTGTCATAGGCTCACTGGGGATGATTTTTCTCTTTTTGATGATCCACCGAGGATTGATTGCCTTCTCGAGAATCTATCTATTTTTGGTTTTCCCCCCTGGGGGATGGAGTTTTGACTCCTTGTTAGATGCTGGTGTGAGCTGGCTTTGCGATGCTCTTATTGGGGAATGGACATTCAATTTACCTAAAAGTTGGGATTTTAATTTTGCCTTTTTCCATGATTTATCTCTTTTTTATCGCGATTTTGAAATTTGGCTTTTTCTTTTTTGATAATGCATGTGCCTTTTTACTTTTTAATTTCTTTTATGTACGCAGACTTTTTTTCTTGCAGGGGACTTCCCGCTTGGGGGTTTATTGGCCTTCCATTGTCATGGCCTTTTCTTTTTGGGCATCCTGCTGGGGATGAAGGGTTTTCTTTTTGGTGATCTACCAGGGAATTATTTGACTTCCTGGGGATCTCATTTTTTTCTGGGGGATGGAGTCTTGACTCCTTGATTGATGTTAATGCGAGCTAAACTTGTGAAGCTCTTATTCTACTGAGGGATGAGAATTTTTGATTCATTCTTTTTGTAGATTTTTCTGGGGAGCTTCACTTGGGAATTGTAGACCCCAAATCTTGCCCGGCCCCCTAATAAAGCCGAAGATCGCCCGTTTTGAAGATGGTTAAGACTTTATCAAGTCGCTAGTAGCTTGTTCTAGAATCCATTTAGGATAGGAAGGGTTTTTAGAGGCATTAAAAATTGGGAAATCCGCCGGAGACAGCAGATGGCCGTCCAGAACAGGAGGATGGTCATCCAGAACAGGCAGACGGTCGACCAGGACAAGCAGATGGTCGTCCACAGCAGCTTTGAGGCCATGGACGGTCGTCCACTTAGCTTGGACGGTCGTCGACACTGCATGGACGGCCGTCCATGGCCATTTTTTACCATGGACGGCCGCCCGCTTTGTCCAGACGGCCGTCCACCTTTTCCAGGCCCGAATCCCTATAAATAGGGGCCTCATTTCTCCGTTTTTTCACACCTTTCCCACTCCTCCACTCTCTTGGAAGCCTTTGGAACTTGAGAGTGACCCTGAGCATTATTCCGGGGTTCGAGGGAGCTTTCCGATTTCCGTTAAAGTTGAAATCGGTTAAGGAAGTCTCTTTTTGAGACATCCGGCCCTCGG
This sequence comes from Sphenostylis stenocarpa, assembly GCA_963425845.1. Classification (NCBI taxonomy): domain Eukaryota; kingdom Viridiplantae; phylum Streptophyta; class Magnoliopsida; order Fabales; family Fabaceae; genus Sphenostylis; species Sphenostylis stenocarpa. The sequence continues at coordinate 32,587,159 of OY731403.1, forward strand.
TAGAGTGACTTTTCTTTATTTTGTGGGAGGAGCGTGCTTGTAGAGTGAGGGGACTGCCAAAAAGCGTCCTCACGTTTTCGAAAAGTTAATATAAATCTCGCTTCGGAGTTTCCTTCTCTATTCTCTGTCTTTTTACTGTTTTCTTTATCGCTTTCTTTGTGTGCATTAGATAATAGAGCCATGTAGATATTTAAATTTTGCAAGTAGATAAAATAATAGGGTAAAAGTATAATTTCTTTAAGTGTTTATTTTCTAAGTTAGTCCATCATAGGGAACCCGAAAGGGGCGTTGTGGGGGTGCTAACACCTTCCCCACACGTAACTAACTCCCTTACCTGACTCTGGTTGTAATGGCCAAAGTTGGTTTTTTCTAAAACCGCTGCCTTTTTCTTTTTTACCTTTTTCAGTGTTTAAGGTTAAAACACTGATGGCGACTCCTCGAACCTATTCGAAAACCTCGCCTTTGGGTCTAGCCCAGTTATCGGACGGCCTAAAGGCGTTGAACTGTTTCTTTCAAAGAAAATGCGACTCATATCAAAAAACCATCGCGTCTCTCCGACCGCCTCATCTGATGGCGGTGACAAGAATTTTATTCGGCCTTCTCTGTCATGACCTTTTTTGTCATCTGCTGGAGATGAAGGTTTTTTTTTTCTCTTCTTGTCTCTTCTTTCTTTTTGTTGAGCCCTTGATGGGTTGGATTCTTTTGACTGTTGGTGATGACGGGCTTTTGAAGCCTTTATTCTCCATTGGGAAATGTGGCGAAGACTTTGGGTGAGTGTGCTCGATGACTCATGTGGTGGTAATGCTGAGCTGTAAGGAGTATTTTTGTTTTGCCTTCGGAGTAGGCAGGGATCCTCTTGGGGATGACTAAGCCTTTCCGTCGGCTTTTCTTTTATGATGTCCGATGATTGTGCCCTCTTTTATTGGGTAGAACAATGATGACTGGAGCTTTGACTTCTGGAAGCTTCTTATGACAACTCGCTCTTCTTTCTTGAGGTAGAGTAATGTTTGGAGACTTATTACTTTCTTGTGCGTTCTTTTCTGGGTAGAAGGATGGTAGCTAGAGCTCTTAATTTTCAGAAGCTCTTATTCTGCTGAGTCGCTTGATTAACGACTTGCTCCTGTTTTCTTGAGGGCATTATTTGGAGACTCGGTCTCGGTGATCCTGTTTTCAATCGCAAACATGGAGCTAGTCTCCTTATATGCATGAATGTTTTTCGTTTTTGTTATTTATCTGAAATGATTTTTATTTCTTTTATTTTTTTACCTTGACAAAGTCGTTTTGTGCGACTACTTGTGTGTGGATGTCTTAAATGCAATCTATCTCTTTTTTTTTATCGATGCATCTGAAAAAGTGACTGGCATTCTCCTACTGGACTTTCATGATTATGATGAAGGGCCCCTCTCTTTTATTCATTTTTTGGTTTAGCCCTATCTTTTGCCTAGATCGCCCTTTTGGGGTTTTCGGTCTAGCGGGCTGCCTTAATTTTTGCCTAGGATATCTTAGTGGGCTTTTTCCTTTTTTATGAATGCCCTAACTTTTGCCTAGACCGCCCTTTGCGGGTTTTTTATCTAGCGCACTACCCTAACTTTTGCCTAAGAATCTCCGAGCAGGCATTTATTCTTTTTATTGTCATTTTTTTTTCGAGAGATAGGAGCCTATCATATGCATGCAATGTTTGCGATATGCATCCTATAATACTATTTCAATTAATTTTTCAAAAGGATTAACCAATGTGTTTGAGATTCCGACGTTATGTGCTTTTTCGACATGATAGGTTGTACCAATTTTTCCGTCTTGATCTTTCCATGATCGAAGAATGATTGTGTTGATTGTAGAGCGACTTGCCATGTCAGTGCGCCCCTCCCTTTCCTTGGGGATGTCAATCCTCCTATTGATTACTATCTCCACATTTCCCTACTACTTACTAGAATGTCGTAGTGGAAAGGGTCAAGAGAAGAGAAAGAAGAGGATATTTAATTCAAAGACTTGTGTTTTAGAATTGTTTTATTTTGACAAAAAAATGGTTTTTGTAAGCACGGCTAGCCAAGGTTGGCTAGAGTGTTCAGGCTAGTTTAAACAACGTTTTGTTTATGGAGTGGCGTCTTATTCTATGGCGCTTGCTATGATTGATTGACTTCCCTAGTCTGTCCTTTGGGTTTTCAGCTTAGGATGTTGTGCTATGTCCTAACTTTTGTCTAGGTTTCCTCTTTCCTTGTTTTGGGAAACCTAGCGGACTTTATTTTGTAACCCTAATTTTTGCCTAGGCTACCCTTTATGGTTGTTCGGGTTTCTTAGCGGGTTTACCCTAACTTTTGCATAGCCCCCTTTGGTGGGTTTCCTACCGGGTATCTTGCCCTCTCTTTTTTTGGCCTTTAGCTTCTATGGGCTCCTTTTGATTTTTTCTTTGTCTTTGCACAACATTGGCGAAACACGACTTTATTATGATGACGTGGAAACTTGTTTTGTGTTTCTAATCAATCAGTGATGATGGATTTGATTTTTATTTTGGTCAATGGCGCAGTTTGATTACTTTGACGCATTTTGAAAACGTTTTCTTAAACATGGTTATTAATGAGGTTTAAACATGAATAGCGAGAAGAGAAGCAGATAGTAAGAATGACATTCTTTGTAATTAATAGGGAAATATGTGCCCTACAATGCTCGGGGGTCGGGCTGGCCCCGAGGAGTAATCTGTAATAGTCATTGGATTTACAAACCCTAAGAATCAGAAGGAGAACACCTAATGACTAAAGTCGTTTTTTACGCTTGAACCCCCTCTACTCGGGAAAATCTGATTTGAGATGCAGAGGGGAGACTTCCCTTTTCTCTGTGCAGCTTGTTCCTATGCTTCAAAGGATTGTCTTTAAAATTTGGTGGCTCTCTTATTCCTTGAGAGTTTCTAATGAGCCCTTGGTTTGGGCGACATCCATATTTCCTTATCATGTGAGTCACCTCCATATTGTTGGGGAAGTATTTTCATATTGGCAAAAGATATTTCAAAGGTCCTCTTCAACCACATCTATTCAAGGTAGGGCAGACGGCTTGCTGATCCGAATGTCATTTTTAGCTCGAACCGTGACTAGCTTGTCGCCTACCATGAGTTTGTCTCTTTGGTGGAGCGTTGAAAGAATTGCCTTAGCGTCGTGAATCCAGAGGCTCTTCAATTTCCTCTTTGGATTATGTTTTTCTTCGGTCTTATTATTTTTCCTTTATTCTTGGGAGCATTGTCTTATTGCTCCTCGGGGGAGTAGATTCTTCAACTTCTAATTCTGCCCCCAATGCTAGCTATGTTGGAGATATCCTTAATGATGGGCAATGTTTCTGCGTACCTCCATGGTACAACTTTATTTGACGTATGAGGCGTGAACAAATGCAATGACATCCTTTCCCCCTCTCTTTATTAACTTGGACACCCAACGGTTGAGGCTTATTATCCTCCTTAGGTGGATCAACTGTTGGAGAGAACTTGACGATGAAAGGTTTTCTCTTCATCTTACTTCGATTCGTGGAAAGCACATCGACTAATCCTTTCTTTTTATTATCTTATTATTATTAAAGTGAGAATGAATGAATGCAATTTATGAATGCAATAGACGATTGGAGAGATGATGAAAATAAACAATTTTATTTATTTCATCTAGAATGACAGTGTACATTCCTCAATGCAATGTTTCGACGTACATTATTATTTTAAAAGCGGAGAAGCCTAAATGAACCCATAGGCGGGTTAGAATTTCTATTTAATTTCTTTTTGACTTCCCGTGCATGGAACGCGAATACCCTAACCTCTTTTCATGGTATTGAGGAATGTCCACTTCTTCGACTGTCTGCATGTTATGAGGATGAAGTTTGGTGGATGCATGTATGCAAGTGTTTGTTTTTTTTTTCTAAACATTATCATGTTTTATTTTCTAACATGATGTATGATAGTGTTTGGGATTTTGTGTTTTTTTTTTGTATGAGGACATGAAGAATACCAGCCGCTTTCTAGAACGCAAGAAGATTTTTATTGTTTAAAATGAATGATTTATGAGATAGATATTCCTTAAGACAATGACTTATGTATCATCCTCAAAGTTTACGCTTTGTGGGGTATCATACCCACCTCGGTGTAATGGTTCTTTCCCCATCACAGACTTGACAAGTATAATGGGGGTCACCACCACACCTTAGTACACTTGTCCCTTCCTTGTCGTGAAAGTCACAAATGTGCTCGGGGCCTCTTTCGCCATTGTATTAGGGATATCTAGTGCTCCCTAGAATGAATGTATTTATGCATGCACCAATACAAAACGGCGGTAGATGTTCAAAGTGGCAAAACTTTTGATTGAGATGTCCGATTTGGACGCACAACATATCAAAACGAAGAGAAAAAGGTGAAGAATTAAGTTGCAAACTCCCAAAGGGGATTTGGCCCATTAATTTTCCTAAAACCCGCTTCTAAGACCCATTTTTTAGGGATTTATTAAAATGATGCGTATGCATACCTTCTTTATGCATTTGTTTTCTCTCTTGGTTTTTCCACTTATGACATGATGCGATATGAATGATACAACTTTATCAAAATTCTTTTATTCATTATTATTATTATTATTATTTTATTTGGTTTATTCATAACCTTTTATCTCTTCTGTCGGACTGTGTGGCTACTTAGCTTACAAAGAACCTGAAACTTGGCTAGCTAAAAGGCAGACTGTCCGAGATAAGGGCGTTTATTGCAAAAAATGTTTTTTGTGATTTTGTTGTTGTTTGGTTATGCTATGCAACAGACAAATGCAACAAACAGATGCACACACAATTCGATCATCCACGAACAGGTGAGAAGTCGTTTTAATCACGAGGTAGGGTTTTCTTGCAGAAAAGTGCTTTGGCGAAGGTACGTTCTAACTGTCCTCACCAAGGCTAAGGCCCCCAAGGTGCCCCCACTCTCCAGCCTTCCGACCATGCTTAACACTAAGGCCATAGTCAGTCTTTGTGCCAAAAGAGGAAGGTTATCACCTTGAGTGGTGGTTTCCGATCACACTGGTGGGCATAAGGCCATCACTACAACGAATCGTACCTGCCACCCACTCCCTATGGATTTCTCACTTGCCCCCGGGTATAGAGGGAACTGTAGTGTGCAAGGGTTTGTGTACAGTTTGTATTTCAAACAATTGCGTAAGTATAAACAAGCAACAGTTATTAAAGCCAATCATTAAAGCATGTTATAATACAAGGTAGGGTAAAAGCGTAATTTTCTTGGTTTATTTACTTTAAGTTGGCCCATCACTAAATGGGATCAAATCTCTAGGCTTCCCCAGCGGAGTCGCCATCTGTCGCCGCCATCAAAACGAGGCAGTCGGAGCAACGCGATGGTTCCGACTTTCCAATTTTCGCGTTATATGGGTGTGGTTACAACGCCTTTAGGTTGTCCGATAACCGGGCTGAACCTAGGGGCGAGGTTTTCGAAAAAGTGTTATTGGATTATTCGTTAACCGGGCTAACCCAAGAACTAATTTTGAAGGGCTCTTATGGAGTCGCCACCGATGTTTTTACCGGAAACATCAAAAAAGGGGTAAAAAGGCGTTGGTTTTCGAAAACCAACTTTGGTCGTTAAAACCAGAGTTTAGGTAAGAGAGTTAGTTACGTGTAAGGGAAGTGTTAGTTCCCTTACGAAGCCCCTTTCGGGTTCCCTATGATAGATCGATTATTTAATAAATAAACTTTGTGAAAAGATTCTTTTACCCTTTTATTTGCGGAATTAAAAAAATGACTACATGGCCCTAATATCTATTACACAATTTAATCGTAAAAGTAAAGGCAATAAAGAGATGTAAAGAATGAAGAAACCTCCGAAGCAAGCTCTTTGATTAATTTCTTGAAAGTTAGGGTGCATTTTGGCAGTCCATCGCTCTTTACAACGTCGAAAAAACTCTCAGAAATGCTATAAAATCTCTAAGAAACTCTCAGAAACTCCGGAAATGCTTCGGAGGGGTTCTAGGAAGAGAATTTGAAGAAGTTGTAGAAGGGAAAGTGGAAGAATTGTGTGAAATGAGGGGAATGGCGCGACTATTTATAGGGATTCGCACCTGTCAGGTCGAGACGGTCGTCTTGTCTGACAAGGTCGAGACGGCTGTGTCGCCATTTGGGACGGTCGTCTCGCCTTGCAGAAATGGCGAGACGGTCGTCTTGCCAAACGAGACGGCGGTCTCGCCACTTTCGCAAGGCGAGACTGCGGTCCCGAATACGAGATGGCGGTCTCGACCCTAAAAGGCGAAAATCCTTATTTACATGCAGAAAATCCCTCCTATTCTAATATGGGGCCTAATAGTCTCTCCTAATGGCTTCTTAGGCTACATCTATCTTCGAAAAGGAGGTCTTCTGGTCTTTATTATGAGGCCGGGCAAGATTAGGGGTCTATAGGCGTCTTTGATGTTCTAGTAATGCCTCTGAGAAGGCAGATGCTTTGTGGGAAGTGAAGGCTTTCGTTTCACGTTGTTTTCTTGAGGAGAGCTTCATTTGGAGGCTTGCTTTTGAGTGCTTCCTATTTTCAAACGCAAGCATGGAGCTAGTCTCCTTATATGCATGAATGTTTTTCATTTTTTGTTATTTATCTGAAGCGATTCTTTATTTTTGTTTTTCGATTTTGACAAAGTCATTTTGTGCGACTATATGTGTGGATGCCTTAAATGCAATCTACTTTTATTTGATGCACCTAGAAAGTGATTGGCATTTTTCTGTTGATCTTTCGTGATTACTCTGATGGGATTTTCTTTTTATTCATACTTTGTTAAGCCCTATCTTTTGCCTAGACCGCCCTTTTAGGGTTTTTGATCTAGCAGACTACCTTAATTTTTGCCTAGGACATCTTAACGGGTTTTAACATTTTTATGAGTGCCTTAACTTTTGCCTAGACCGCCCTTTGCAGGTTTTCGATCTAGCAGGCTGCCCTAATTTTTGCCTAAGAATCTCCTAGCAGGCATTATTCTTTTTATCTTTATCTTTTCCTTTCTTATGCTTTCTTTTATTGGTTCTTTATGCATGCTCATGTTTCATTAATACAGAGGTAAATCATAAATTGGTCAAGAGAAAAGAAGTAAAAGACAATTTTATTCATATAAACAAATGGTTCATTTTTATAGAAGGATTTACAAAAGGGATTTAGAAGCATGGCTAGCCAAGGTTGGCTACATTGTATAAGCTATAACAATCATGTCCCTAACATCTGTCTCTTTGTTTTTTCCCAGTTGCTTCAGTCGAGATGCTTGAGTCCCGGAGTGAAGACTATGCAAAGCCTGCTTGCTTCTGGAAGGGTATTACCTTAGTCGCCTTGCGGTTTTCGACTAAGGTAATCATTGCTCTTTTTTGTTTTTTGTTCTTTTTTTTACCTCTAATTTTTTCCTAGGACGTGTCTTAGTGAGGAATATAAACCCTATGTTTTGCCTAGGATGATCTTGGCGAGTTTTTGTCCTGATGAGTCATGAGCAATGTCTTCAAGCGTAGTACTTCTTTACTGCGTCTGAGTTAACTAGGTATCGAAGCTCTTCTCCGTCCATGTTAGTGAGGATAAGGGCTCCTCCCAAGAAAGCCCATTTGACCACAAAGGGTCCTTCGTAGTTTGCCGCTCATTTTCCAAGTTTGTCTTTCTGGGAGGGAAGTAGTTTCTTTATTACTAAATCCCCTTCTTAGAAGGTGCGGGGATTGATTTTCTTATCGTAAGTCTTCTTGATCTTCTGTTGATAGGCTTGCCCACGACATATGGCGTCCAACCATTTTTCTTCAATCAGGTTAAGCTGGTCGTACTGATTCTGGACCCATTTTGCTTCTGTTAGCTTCGCTTCCATAATAACTCTTAGGGAGGGTATTTCAACTTCTACCGGAAATACAACCTCCATGACGTATACGAGGGAGAATGGGGTTGCCCCGGTGGAGGTCCATACGAATGTCCGATATCCGTGCAAGGCGAAGGGTAGCATTTCGTGCCAATCCTTGTATGTTATTACCATCTTTTGGATGATCTTTTTGATGTTTTTGTTGGCTGCCTCCACTGCACCATTCATTTTGGGTCGGTATGGAGAGGAATTGTGGTGTTGAATCTTGAAATCTTAGCATAATTCTTCCATCATCTTGTTGTTTAGATTGGTCCCATTATCAGTAATGAGTCGATGAGGGATACCATACCAACATAGAATATTTCTTTTGATGAAGGTGGTCACCACTTTTCTAGTCACGTGTGCGTAAGATGCCGCCTCTATCCATTTGGTAAAATAGTCAATGGCCACCAAGATAAAACGGTGACCATTAGATGCTTTGGGCTCGATGGGTCCAATGACGTTCATGCCCCACATGGAGAATGGTCATGGTGTAGCCAAAGTGCTGAGAGGCGCGGGCGGAACGTGAATGTTATCGGTGTAAACTTGGCACTTGTGACATCTTTTAGCATATTGGTGATAGTCAGCTTCCATTGTGGACCAGAAGTACCCTGTCCTTAGGATCTTCTTTACCATGACATGCCCAGGTGCGTGGGTCCCAAAAGCTCTTTTATGAATCTCCTTTATCAGGGTTTGAGCCTCCTCATGATCCACACACCTTAACAAGGTGGAGTCGAAATTATTTTTATAAAGGGTTTCTCCAATCAGTGTGAACCCCGTGGCCCTCTTCTGGATGGTCCTTTTGTCATTATCACTGATTCCTTCGGGATATTCACCCTTCGTGAGGTATCGCTTAATGTCATGATACCAAGGGTTTCTGTCTTGTTCGCTATTTACTGTCATGCAAAAAACTTGTTTTTCATGTAGCTTGATTTGAATAGTCGGCATCTCATGCTCTTGGTCTAAAGAGAACAAGGATGATAAAGTAGCAAGGGCGTCTGCAAATTGATTGTCTTCTCGAGGGATATATTTGAAAGTGACGCTTTCCAGCCTTGAAATCAAATCGCGAATATGCTCTATATATGGGATTTATTTGGAGTTTCGGGTTTCCCATTCACCCTTGAGTTGATATATGACAAGGGATAAATCATCGAAAACTCTGAGTTTGGTCACCCCATGATCTAGAGCTGCTTGGATTCCCAATGCATAGGCTTCGTATTCGACCATATTATTTTTACAGTCAAAATTTAACCTGGCCGATCGGGATATATTTCCTTTCTGGGGATATCAAAAATGGCTCCGATCCCATGTCCAAGCATGTTTGAGGCTCCATCGAAAAACATAGTCCATGCATCTTCTTTGGTCTCTTCGTGTGTAATGTGCATGATATGTTCATCGGGAAAGTCATCTTGCAGGGATTGGTACTCGTTTGTCGATCCATGTGCTAGATAGTCTGCTAGGGGACTACGTTTAATAGCTTTCTAGGTGACTTGAATGATATCGAATTCTGAGAGGAGCACTTGCCACCTAGCTATTCTTCCGGTCAAGATGGGCTTTTCGAAGAGGTACTTGATTGGGTCCATTTTGGAGACCAACCATGTTGTGTGTCAAGCCATGTATTGTCGGAGACGTTGAGTTACCAACACCAATGCGCAACATGTTTTTTCGAATGGCGTATAATGAGTCTCATAGTCTAGGAACTTTTTGCTGACATAATATATGGCTCGCTCCTTTTTCCCTGTTTCATCTTGCTGACTGAGCGCACATCCCATGGACTCTTCCAGTATTGACAAATATAAGATTAGAGGTTTTCCTTCAACGGGTGACACCAATACTGGTGGATTGGTTAAGCAAATCTTGACCTTATCAAATGCTTGTTGGCATTCTTCATTCCACACCGTTGGATGGTTTTTACGCAACAACTTAAAGATGGGTATACATTTGTCCGTTAGTTGTGCGATGAACCTAACAATATAGTTGATTCGGCCCAAAAATCCTCTGACCTCCTTTTCTGTTCTTGGTGGGGGCATATCCAGAATTTCCTTTATTTTGTCAAGGTCTACCTTGATTCCCTTTTGGCTGACGATGAACCCTAAGAGTTTGCCTGAACGTACTCCAAAAGTACATTTTGCTGGGTTCAATTTAAGCTGATACTTTCGAAGTCGATCAAATAGCTTCTTAAGATATTGAATATGGTTCACCTCGTTTCTGGACTTGGCAATCATGTCATCCACGTATACTTCTATTTCTTTTTTGGATCATGTCATGGAATAATGTGACCATAGCCCTCTGATAGGTATCCCCTGCATTTTTTAGCCTAAAAGGCATTACCCTATAGCAAAAGGTACCCCACGGTGTGATGAAGGAGGTCTTTTCCCTATCTTCGACGACCAACTTAATTTGATTATACCCTACATATCCATCCATGAAGGAATAAAGCTTGTTTGTAGCGGTGTGATCCACTAATGTGTCAATGTGTTGTAGGGGGAAGTCATCATTTGGACTTGCTCGATTTAGGTCCCTATAGTCCACACATACTCTGACTTTACCGTTTTTCTTGATGACGGGAACTATGTTTGCCAGCCACTTGGGGTATTTGGACACTACTAGGAAGTTAGCGTCTAGTTGTCTTTGTACTTCCTCCTTAATCATCAAGGACCAATCCGACTTGATTCTCCTGAGCTTTTGTTTCACAGGCCGAAATCCCTCTTTTAATGGGAATCGATGTTCCACTATGCTTGTATCAAGTCCGGGCATGTCATGATAAGACCAGGCAAACACATCCACATACTCTTTCAAAAGTTTTATTAATTCCTCCCTTATGCTACTGCCAATCTGGGTACCGATATTTATCTCTTTCTTATCATCTCATTGTCCCAAATTGATGGTTTCCATTTCCTCTTGATGCGGTTGTATGATGCGAGTTTCTCTCTCTAGCATTCTTTGCATGTCCTGGAAAATGGTCCCCTGCTCACTGTCGTACTCGACCCATTCGCCTTCGGCCTCTGGGTCCCACAGAGATCATCAATCACATACATAATTGTTTTTTAGGTTTTGTTTTAGTCATAGATTTTATTATTCAATTATTTTTGGAAGAATAATAAATGGAAGAGGGAAAAGAATGAGAATGAATATGATATGATGAAAAATGCCTCATGTATTAAAAGGAAAGTGTATTTACATGCCCTTTTAGTCAGTGTTCCCATGGCCACGGGCAAGGACCACAGGAAATACAACAAAAAGCTTAAAAAAGAAAAACCTTAAGAGTTGATCCTCCCGATCCTTCCTTCCTTTCACTCTGGCTTCGTCAGAGGTTTGGCATCTACGTCGGAGGTGGAGGCGTCGAAGGTTATCCATCCGACATCGATTAGCTCTTAGACCCTATATTTTAGGGTCAAGTAGTTCTCCGATGAATGTCTGGGTGAATCCGAGTGGTAGTCGCATTTCTCATTTGGTTTGTACCACTCGGGATAAGGAGGCTCTATCTTCTTGGGAGAGGCACAGGCCAAGAGCTTAGCTTCTAGCAGTTGGGGCAGCAGCTTCCCATAGGAGGTTGAGATAGGGGTGAATTTTCTCTCTTTTTTGTGCGGCTGCCGAACCGTCTGTGGAGCGGAAGAAGGAGTAGTGAGGTTAATCGCATGCACAACCTCCTCCTTCTTTTTGCCGGAGGGCTTTCTGAATGAGACGCTGGAAGAGGAAGATTGCGCTATCTTCCCACTTCTTAGCCCTTGTTCCACTTTCTCCCCTACGGTGACTATGTCCGAAAAAAGATTAGATGTACTAGCTATCGCCTTGTCGTAGTAAGCTCATGTCAATGAGTCTATGAACATAGCCACCGTCTCCTTGTCCGTCAGCGGGGGCTCTATCTGAGCAGCCATCTCCCTCCACCTCTGGGCGTATGCTTTGAAGGACTCGTCATTCCTCTTGCTTAAAGTCCTAATATCTTACCTATCTGGGGTCAGATCGATGTTATATCGGTAACGACAGAGGAAGACATCTGCCAACTGCTTCTAATTTTGGACTTGGCCCTTCTCCAACTACATGTACCAGTTGAGGGCTGAGTCAGCCAGGCTCTCCTGGAAGCAGTGAATCAGGAGTTTATCATTTTTAGCATGTGCAGCCATCTTACGACAGTATATCGTAAGATGACTCTTGGGGCAAGTCAGTCCAGCATACTTGGGGAAGTCTGGGACCTTGAATTTTGACGGGAACTGGATGTTTTTGACCAGACACATGTTTGCCGCCTCTTTGACGTCGAAGCTATGTCCCTCGACTGCCTTTAGCCTTTCCTCCAAGGCAGAGATTTGTTGCTTGGACACCTCAGGGGTGTGAATGTGCATTTCCCTAGTGTCAGACTGCACAGGGGCTTTTTGCTCGAAGAAGAACTCCTCTTCTTCTTCCTCCTCATGGTGAGAGGCGCGATCGCCATGAGTTTCCCCCTTGTTGAGGTTTTGTTGGCGCATGACCTCCATTAATTGCGCCATTTGCTCTCGGAGGGCGCTAACCTCAACAGTAAGTTTGCGGTTTTGTTCCTCCAAATGCTCCATAGCTCTTTCCTTCTGTGCACGAGTTCGGACGGGAAGAGGACCAACCACTTTCTAAGATGCCCAAGAATTTTATTAATGAAAATGTATGATAGGTGTGGGATTAGTATCTTCTAAGATAATGACTTAGGTATCATCCTTAAAGCTTACGCTTTGCGGAGTGCCATACCCACTTTGGTGTAACGATTCCTTCCCCGTCATGGATTTGACAAGTATAACGAAGGTCACCATATACCTTAGTGCATTTGTCCCTTCCTTGTGAATGGTTACAAATGTGCTCGGGGCCTCTTTCATTTTTGTCTTAGAGATTTCTAATGCCCCCTAGTAAGAATGTGTTTATGAGAGATTTTAAAATGATGCTTATTTCCTTATTTATTTTCTCTCTTAGTTTTTCCACTTATAACATGATGTGATATGAATGTTTTGACTTTGTCAAAAATTGTTTTATTTAAATTTATTTCCTCCTCATTTTTATTTGGTTTATTTGATTTATTTGTTTGATTTTTATAACCTTTTATCTCTTCTATCGGACTACGTGGCTACTTAGCTTACAAAGAACCTGAAACCAGACTAGCTAAAAGGCAGACTGTCCGAGATAAGGGTGTTTATTGTGAAAAGATTTTTTTGTTTGTTGTATGTTTATGTTATGCAACAACCAAATGCAAGCAAACAAATGCACGCACAATTCACTCATCCGCGAACAAGTAGGATGACATTTTTAATTACGAGGTAGGGGTCTCCTGCAGAAGAGTGCATATTCAAGGTAGTTCTAATTTTCCTCACCAAGGCCAGGCCCCCAAGGTGTCCCCATTATACGGTCCCCACTCTCCAACCTTCCGACCATGCATGGCATTAAGGCCTTAGTCAGTCTTTGTGCCAAAAGAGGAAGGTTATCACCTTGAATGGTGGTTTCCGACCATACCGATGGGCTCATGGCCCTCACTACGACAAATTGTACCTGCCACCCACTCCCTATAAATTTCCCACTTGCTCTCGGGTATAGGGGGAACTGTTGTGTGCAAGGGTTTGTGTACAATTTGTATTTCAAACAATTGCATAAAATAAACAAACAACAGTTATTAAAGCCAAGCAATTAAAGCATGTAATAAAACAAGGCAGGGTAAAAGTGAAATTTTTAAGTCCTTTATTTACCAAACTGGTCTATCACTAAATGAGATCAACTCTCTAGGCTTACCCAGTGGAGTCGCCATCTATCTCCGTCGTCAAAAGAGGCGATCAGAGTGATGTGATGGTTTTCCTTCGACTTGCATTTTTTAAAGGCAAGGTTTTCGAAAAGGGTTCTGGAGTCGCCACCAATGTTTTATCCAGAAACATTGGAAAAGGAAGAAAAAGAAGGCATTGGTTTAGAAAAACCAACTTTGGCCATTATAACCAGAGTTGGGTAAGGGAGTTAGTTACGTGTAGGGAAGGTATTAGCTTCCCTACGACGCCCCTTTCAGGTTCCCTATGATGGACCATTTATTTTATAAATAAAGAACTCTAAAATTACGCTTTTACCCTTATTTATTCATTTGGGAATTTAAATGGTTGACTACATGGCCCTAACAACTAATGCATAGATAGATATAATAATAAAGTGGTAAAAGAAGATAGAGAGTGTAGGAACCTTCGAAGCAAGCTTTTGTATTAATATTCTTGGTAAAGAAAGGCGTTTTTTGGCAACCTCCACGCTCTACAGTGTTGATCGCTCTTTCTCGCAACACTATGGGACGCTTACAAAGAATATTAAGAAACTTTGGAAATGCTTCGGAGGGATCCTAGGAGAAGAATTTGAGAAAGTTGTAGAAGGAAAAGTTGTTATGTGGTGTGAAAAGGATGAGGTCGTCCCCCCCCCCCCCCTTTTATAGGAATTTGCGCCCTCAGGTCGGAACCGTCGTCTCACCTGACAAGGTCGGGACTGGCGTCTCGCCAAACGGGACGATGATCTCGCCCTCGACAAATGGCGAGAAGGCCGTCTCGCCAAATGAGACAATGTTCTCGCCCTTAACCGATGGTGAGACGGCGGTCTTGCCAAACGAGACGACGGTCTCATCCCTTTAGGTGGAATTTTTTTATTTTTCCTATACAAAAATTCTTCCTATTCTAATATGGGGCCTATTGATCTAGGGACCTTTTAGGCCTTGCCCATCTTCGAACGGAAGTCTTTTGTTATTTATTTTGAGGCCAGGCAAGATTTGGGGTCTACAGGAAGGTATTAGCTTCCCTACGACGCCCCTTTCGGGTTCCCTATGATGGACCGTTTATTTTATAAATAAAAAACTCTAAAATTACACTTTTACCCTTATTTATTCATTTGTGGAATTTAAACTGTTGACTACATGGCCCTAACAGCTAATGCATAAATAGATGTAATAAGAAAGCGGTAAAAGAAGATAGGAAATGTAGGAACCTTCGAAGCAAGCTTTTGTATTAATATTCTTGGTAAAGAAAGGTGCTTTTTGACAACCTTCACGCTCTACAATGCTGATTGCCCTTTCTTGCAACACTACAGGACGCTTACTAAGAACATTAATAAACTCCGGAAATGCTTCGGAGGGATCCTAGGAGAAGAATTTGAAGAAAGTGCAGAAGGGAAAGTTGTTTTGTGCTGTGAAAAGGGTGAGGACGTCTCCCCCTTTTATAGAAATTTGTGCCTGTCAGGTCGGGACCGTCGTCTCGCCAAACGGGACGACGGTCTCACCCTTAGTAAATGGCGAGAAGGTCGTCTCACCAAACGAGACGACGGTCTCACCATTGGCGATTGGCGAGACAGCAGTTTCGCCATTGGCAAGTGGCAAGACGGCGGTCTCTCCCTTAGCCATTGGCGAGACGGTGGTGTCGCCAAACGAGACGGTGGTCTCAGCCCTTTAGGTGGAATTTCTTATTTTTCCCGTACAAAAAACCTTCCTATTCTAAAATGGGGCCTATTGATCTATCCTAGGGACCTTTTAGGCCTTGCCTATCTTCGAACGGAAGTCTTCTGCTCTTTATTTTGAGGTCGGGCAAGATTTGGGGTCTACAGGGTTCTTCGTGTTGGATGTGCATGATATGTTCATCTGGAAAATCGTCTTGTAGGGACTCATATTTGTTTGTTGATCTGTGTTCTAGGTAGCCTACAAGTGGACTACCTTTGATAGCTCTTTGGGTGACATAGATGATGTCGAATTTTGAGAGGAGTACTTGCCACCTAGCTATTCTTCCAGTCAGAATGGGTTTTTCAAACAGATATTTGATCAGATCCATTTTGGAAACCATCCAAATTGTGTGCCTAATCATATACTACCTGAGACGTTGAGTTGCCCACACCAATGCACAACAGGTTTTTTCGAGTGGTGTATAACGGGTCTCATAATCTAGGAATTTTTCGCTGAGGTAGTATATGGCTTGCTCTTTCTTTCCCGTATTGTCTTGCTGACCGAGCACATATCCCATAGATTCATCGAGTATATATAGATAA
Organism: Sphenostylis stenocarpa; assembly: GCA_963425845.1. Lineage (NCBI taxonomy): Eukaryota > Viridiplantae > Streptophyta > Magnoliopsida > Fabales > Fabaceae > Sphenostylis > Sphenostylis stenocarpa. The sequence continues at coordinate 32,603,013 of OY731403.1, forward strand.
AGGATCATAGTTTTCCCCTCAATGGGCGGCACCAGTACTGGTGGATTGGTAAAGCACATTTTGATCTTCTCAAATGCTTGTTAGCATTCCTCATTCCCAACCGTCGGTTGATTTTTATGCAATAGTTTGAAGATGGGTACACATTTGTCTGTGAGTTGTGAAATGAACCTTGCTATGTAGTTTATTCGGCCAAGAAATCCTCTTATCTCCTGTTCAGTTTCTGCCGAGGGCATTTCTAAAATTGCCTTTGTTTTGTCGGGGTCTACCTCTATTCCTTTTTTGCTGACGATAAACCCAAGGAGTTTACTTGACCGTACTCCAAATTTATACTTAGCCGAGTTTAGCTTAAGTTGGTACTTACGAAGTTGATCAAATAATTTTCTCAAATATAAACTGTGTTCCGTTTCATTCTTCGACTTGGTAATCATATCATCCACGTATACTTCTATTTCTTGGTGGATCATGTAATGGAATAGTGTTATCATTGCCCTTTAATAGGTAGCCCCTGTGTTCTTGAGTCCGAAAGGCATGACTCTATAACAGAACGTTCCCCACGATGTGATGAAGGAGGTTTTTTCTCTATCTTTGATGACCAACTTAATTTGGTTGTACCCCGCATATCCTTCCATGAAGGAATAGAGTGTGTTGGTGGCGGTGTGATCCACCAATGTGTCAATATGTGGTAGGGGAAAATCGTCCTTTGGGCTTGCACGATTTAGATCCCTGTAATCCACGCACACTCTAATCTTTCCATTCTTCTTGATGACTAGTACGATGTTGGCCAGCCATTCGGGGTATCTGGATACTATTAAGAAGTTAGCGTCTAGTTGTTATTGTACTTCCTCCTTGATTTTTAAGAACCAATCGGGTTTCATCCTTCTTAGTTTCTACTTTATTGGCCTGAAACCCTCTTTTAAAGGTAATTTATGCGCCACTATACATGCGTCGAGTCCGTGCATGTCATGGTAAGACCATGCGAATACATCCACGTATTCTCTTAATAAGTGTATTAACCCTTCCCTGATGTTACTGTAAATCTGGGTGCCGATATTTACTTCCTTTTTATCGTCTCTTTATCCCAAATTGATGGCCTCCGTTTCTTCTTCATAGGGCTGTATGGAGCGAGTTTCTCTTTCTAGCAATCTCTGCATGTCCGAGGAGATGGTCCCCTGCTTACTATCGAATTCAACCCATTCGCCTTCAGCTTCCAGATCCCACAGAGATTCATTAATCACAAACATGATCGTTTTTTAAGGTTCTGTCTATGTATAGATTTTATTTATTCGGTTGTTTTGAAAGAATAATAAATAGAAGCGGGAAAAGAAATAAGAATGAATATGGATGGAAAATGCCTCATGTATTAAAAAGAGAGAATATGTACAAATGCCCTTTTAATTAGTGATCTCACGGTCACGGGCTAGGACCGTAAGAAACACAAAGAAAGCTTAAAAGAAAAGGAGCCTTAACTGCTGGTCCTCCCTATCCAACCCTATCCTTCTGGTTGCGACAGAGGCTTGACGTCTATGCTAGGGGCAGGAGCATCGAAGGTGACCCACCCAACATCTATTAATTCTTGGACCTTGTATTTTAAGGCCCGATAGTTTTCCACTGAGTACCCAGGAGCGCCTGAGTGGTAAGCACATTTTTCGTTGGGCTTATACCACTCAGGGTAAGGTTGATCAACCTTTCTTGGGGGGACGTATGCCAGGAGTTTGGCTTCTACTAGCTTAGGCAGTAGACTCCCATAAGAGGTTGGAATGGGAGTAAACTTCCTCTCCTGCCTTTGGGGTTGCCTAGTTGGCTTTGCAGAAGAACAAGGAGTGGTGAGGCTGATGGCATTTATGCTTGCCTCCTTCTTCTTGCCCAGGGACCTTTTGAATGATGCGTTGGAAGAGGAAGGTTGCGCTATCTTTCCACTTTTCAATCCCTGCTCCACCCTCTCGCCTATGGTGACCAGGTCCGCAAAGACGTTTGATGTGTTCCCTATCATTTTGTCATAATAGGGCCCAATCAACAAGTTTATGAACATGGACACGGTCTCCTTGTCCAATAGTGGAGGTTCCACCTGGGCGGCCAGCTCCCTCCAGCACTGGGCATACGCCTTAAAGGATTTGTCGCTTCTCTTGCTAAGTGTTTGAAGATCTGACCTATCGGGGGTCAGATCAATGTTGTACTTGTAGTGACGGAGAAAGGTGTCTGCCGACTGCCTCCAGTTCTGGACCAGTTAGTTTGCGATTCTGCTATTCTAGTTGCTCCATCGCTTTGGATTTTTGTGCATAGGTTTGGACCAAAGGAAGACCAGTCACTTTCTAGAATGCAAAATGAATTTTATTACTTAAAATGAATTATTGGTGTGGGATAGATATGCCTTAAGATACTGGTTTTGGTATCATCGTTAAAGCTTACGCTTTGCGAAGTACCATACCCACTTTGGTGTAATGGTTCCTTTCCTATCATAGATTGACAGGTTTTACAAAGGTTACCATACCCTTAGCACATTTTTCCCTTCCTTGTGGATGGTTACAAGCGCACTGGGTCTCTTTCGCCTTTGTCTAAGGATATCTAATGCCCCCTAGAATGGATGTGGTTATGCATGAGAGTTTTATTAAGATGATGCGTATGCATACTTTCCTTATGCGTTTATTTTCTCTCATGGTTTTACTACTTATGAAATGATGCAAATATGAATGATTGACTTTGTGAAAAATCTTTTTTTATCGTAAAGATTATCTTATTGGTGTGAATTATTTTTATTGGTTTTTTTTTTATAACCCTTTATCCCTTCTGTCGGTCTACGTGGCTACTTAGCTTACAAAGAACCTGAAACCATGCTAGCTAAAATGTAGATTGTCCGGGATAAAGGTGGTTTATGTAATTTTTGTTTTTGTTGTATGCTTATGCTCATGCAATGAAACAAATGCAACAACCAAATGCACAAACAATTCACTCATCCGCGAACAGAGTGATGTCACTTCCTTACGAGGTAGGGGTATCCTGCAGAAAAATGTGTTTTTCAAGGTGGTTCTAATTTTCCTCACCAAGGCCAGGACCCCAAGGTGCACCCATTATAGGGTCCCCTCGAACTCCCAGTCTTCGAACCATGCATGGATCTCTGTGTCGATGTTTTTAGACCAAGAGAGGAGAGTTATCACCTTGAGTGGTGGTTTCCGATAACGACCTGTAGGCAAATCGAGACCATTACTACTATTGGTCGTACCTGCCACCCACTCCCTAAGTTCATCCCTCTTACCCCACGGTATAGGGGAACTGTTGTATGCAAAGGTTTGTGTACAATTGTTATTTCAAACAATTGTAGAAAGTAAACATACAACAGTTATTAAAGCCATACAGTAAAGCATGTTATAAACACAAGGAAGGGTAAAAGCATAATGTCAAGTTTTTATTTATTAAAATAGTCCATCACTAAATGGGATCAACTCTCTAGCTTCCTTAGTGGAGTCACCATCTATCGCCGTCGTCAAAAGAGGCGATTGGACCGACGCGATGGCTTGGATGATTCGTTCTTTTTAAAGAATATGTTCAACGCTTTCAGGTTGTCCGATAACAGAGCTGAACCTAAAGGTGAGGTTTTCGAAAAGGGTTCTATGGAGTCACCACCGATGTTTTTTACCATAAACATCGAAAAAGGAAAGAGAAGGCATTGGTTTAGAAAAACCAACTTTGGCCGTTACAACCAGAGTCGGGTAAAGGAGTTAGTTACGTGTGGGGAAGGTGTTAGTACCACACAACGCCCCTTTCGGGTTCCCTCTGATGGACTAGTTTATAAAATAAAGACTAAAAGAAACTATGCTTTTACCCTATTTATTGATCTACTAGAAGAATTTTAATGTTTACATGGTCCAAGTATCTAATGCATACAAGGAAAGCAGTAAAGAAAGCAGTAAAAGAGAGAGAATAGAGATGGAACCTCCGAAGCAAGTTTTATATTAACTCTTCAAAACTTGAGGATGCTTTTTGGCTATTCCCTCGCTCTACAAGCACGCTCCTCACCCGCAAAAGAGAAAATATCACTCTACTGAGGGCCGAATGTCTCAAAATGAGACCTCCTTAACCGATTTCTACCTTAATGGAAATCGGAAAGCTCACCCAAACTCTGGAATAATGCTTAGAGTCACTCTCAAGTGTCAAAAGACTTCCAAGAGAGTACTAGGAGTGCAGAAGTGTGTGAAATGAGGGGGAGGGAGGTCCCTATTTATAGGAATTCACGCCAAGCAGGTCGAGACGATCGTTTGGGATTCTAACAAGCGAGACGGCCGTCTCGCCTCAAAGGAAAGCGAGACAGCCGTCTCGAGCTCCGTATCAGCGTTTTCCTATTTTTTTCTTATTTTTTGTGTACATAAAGCCCTCCTATCCTTTCATGGAGCTTAGTGAACATGCCTAGGGGCGCAAAGAAGCCCTTTCCATCTTCGAACTGAGGTTTTCTGGCTTTATTTGAGAAGTCGGGCAAGATTCTACAATGTGCATCGATTAAAACAGTGACAATATATGATTTAAGTAGTTTTAATCGATTATTTCAAAAATACATCAGTTAAAACTTTGTCAGGAATGTGACTAGCTGATTTTAATCGATTAATATTTAAGTATATCAATTAAATCTTTAGTCTTAAGAATATATTAATCGATTAAACTGGTTTTTAATAGATTAAAACGTTTAGAGGCATTTCAACTTCTTTCAAATGATGAACCCTTATGAAGTAGAGAAGAATGAATGATTATACCTATTAATATTGATGCAGACTCACTAATCATACATCCTTTAACCCAAAGAACCTTTTACTTCATCAAATCTTTAAGATCTTTTTATCTCTTCATAAGGTTCAATAAGATCTTCATCACTTTCAGTCTCCTCCTATTTCATGAAGACAAAACACCTCTTTTGAATTACTTTGAATGATCTTGATCTGCAAAGAAGTCACTTGAATATACAAATTATTAGTGAGTATTCAATATTAATTTCTCCCCCTTTGACTTCATCAAAAATAGGGATTTGAAACAAACATCCGCACAAAAACAGAAAAATCAAATCAGTTAGTGAAATTAATTATGTCTTTCACTTTTAATTGATTAAAACATAGATAATAGATATACAATTGAAAAATTTAGAACTTTTAATCGATTAATTCATAAAATAATCGATTAAAACAGTACAAATAGTGTATTTGAAATTCTCTGTTAATGGGTTTAATCGATTAAAACTATCTTATATCAATTAAAATGATAAGAAATTGTGAATTATTGTGTATCTAGATCACTAATTCAGTCCTGATTAAAAAAATATCTGCATGATATTAAGAGAGGTTCAAAGTGTAAGATGGTCTAAAACCAGATAATATTACAGACCCAAAATAGAAATGAAAAACAGAAAAGAAACAGAAAGAAATTGGACCCCTTTTTAACCATCCCAATTTCCTTGATTCAGCTGCATGTCTTCCATTTTGGTATAAAGATCAGCAATTTGATTCCCAAGGTTGGAGAATTGATCATTGGTTTGCTGGAACTGTTGGTAAGTCATCTGCATATGCCTGCGCTGGTTTTGTTACATTGTTGCCATTTGTGAGAGCATGGTTTGTTCATATTGGGAAAGAGGAGTCCCACAGTCAGGTTGAGCAAAGAAGGGTATGATCTCCATGTTCTCATAAGAAGGATGATCTTCAGTTGATTGAGGAACCTCAGCAGCTGGAGAAGAAGGAATATCAGCTTGGTCAAGTTCTTCTTCATCCTCATCTTCATCCTCTAACATCCCAGCTTCAGCCTTTGAAATCTAGTCTCCTTCAATTTTGATGAATCCCATTTTCCTTAGAGTAGAGTCATCAACTTCATTAGAGGCCTTTGGAGTCTCCATGTATTCTACTGCAAGATCCACTACAAAATATCTAAAAAGTTGATTAATTAACATAACATATGGAAATTTGTAATCAGCCAGCCTTTTTACTTTAATCATGTGATTCTTTATGACATAAATCCAATTGAGACTGATATTGTGTGATGTACAGTACATGAGTGCCAAATCTCCTTCATTGATTAAGGCATGATTGCTCCCCCTTGGTGTGAGCATCCATGCAATAATGAAAGCAAGAATCCTTTGTTCAAGTCACATTTTGCCAGTATTCAGAATTTTGACCAAGTCATTATAGTCTTTGAGGCAAGAACGAAAAAATTGGATCTTATTGAAGTCAGGTAATTCTGCAATATTTTCTCTGGACACCTTGACTCCAACATCACGGAGTTCAGGCATTGTTCCCATACCTCAGGAGTAATCAACATGTTGACTCTTTTGACTTGTGATCTTATGGTGGAACCACTAACAGTGAGGTTGGCATAGAAGACCCTTAAAAGATCAGGTTGAATGTTGCCCGTGTACTCCAAAAAAGTCTTCAACTTTTGACTTTTCAATTATCTTCTCAGAGGAGTAAAGCCTTCTTCATCCAGCCATGCAAACCGAATGTACTTAGGAATTACAATATGTTTTTGGATAAAATTAGTGATGAAATTGTTCATCTTTTCTACATCACCATTGAACTAGTTTTCAAGGTGTCCCCCTTGATTTCCAGCAGCTGAAGAGGATTCCCCCTTTTGCCTTTTTCTACTGGATTTTGATCTATTGAACATTTTCTCCCACAATTTTGAAGAAACGATTGATTTGTTTGAAGAGAAGAAGAACTATTGAATTGAGAAGATGAAATAGAGATAAAATTTGAAAAGGATTGCAGAACCAAGTTTTGTTTGGAAAAAACAGAGACTCAATTTGATGAATTTTTGAAGTCCGAAAGTCAGTCAAGGAAGACAGTTATGAGTTTCCATCTTTATCTAATTGTAGTGTTTCCTTGACCGAATACAAAGGTACAAGTCTTGGACAGTGGGTGTGCAAAATACATTAGCTATTTCAATCCTTTTGAAGAGATAAGGGTTGACTGGTCAACAATATTGTTTACTGCAACAGAGAATCAAATCTTGAGATTTCTTTATTGATTTGCTACTTGAAATACAAAATTTTGTAATTAAGATATACCTAAACATCTTCCAAGAATGAATTAATCGATTAATTATCAATTTAATCAATTTATTTGCTCTAGATTTATTGGTTAGAAATAGCAGGATAGAATAATAATCGATGAAAACAATAAAGAATCGATTAATTTTGTACTGGATATGGTTAGTGAAATAATAACAAAATATTAATTGATTAAAACCAGAAAGAATCGATTAAATTTGAACCACTTAATGATTTTAACCGATGTAAATCATTTTTAATCGATTAAAACAAAGATAATAAACCTATACTAAAATCTTGAGAACTTTTAATTGATTAATTCGTGAGATGATTGATTAAAACAATACAGATACTTTTCTAGATTCTCTATAAATGGATTTAACCAATTATTTTGAGTAATTAATCGATTAAAAGTAAATGATTCAGTATTTTAATCGATTAAAAATTGTTTTATATCAATTAAAAACGATCAGTTTATGAAATCATTTTTACATCAGGAATACCTATTTGTTTTGTGGATACCAAAAGATCTTCAGATTTTTGTTCCTGCAAAAAGATTTAGCAAGATTTGGTACCCGTTGTAGATAATAGGGTCCGTTCAAGTTATTTGAAATAATCTTTTAGGAACCCACTTCAATCTTCCTTTTGTTACTGCATATTTCTTGATTTTGCATAATTTTACAGAATGACCTCTTTTCATGCAATAGAAACATTTAATAACTGATGATGGGTATGGTTTTCTATATGAAGAGTGATTTATGATTTTTTTTGTCTTCTTGTTAATGATAGGTGTAAATCCAATTCTAGCATGATCAATAACAAGTTTTTGAGAACCAAGAAGAATATAAAGATTAGTTTTTCCTTGTGTAAACTTTGAAACAGTTTTTAATAGATATTCAATCTTTTTTTGTAAATCTGGACATTTTTCACAAGGTTTGATTTTATTACACAAGCAATCAGAATTATCATGAATTACTTTCAAGTAATTAAAGTCAGTTTCATCCTCAAGTAATTTCTTTTCAAGAGAGTGAACCTTATTCTCTAACCAGTTGTTCATGACTTTTATTGTATTATTTTCTTTTTCTAGTTTCTTAGCTTCTTCAGGCATTTCATTAATGACATCTTGAAATGAACTATAATTCATGAAATTAGTAGAGGAGTTAGAGCTTACACTACTGATTTGAGAATTCTGATTGGCCATCAAACAAAGGTTTACTTCTTCTTCATCAGAATTTTCTGTAGAGGAAGTATCATTTTCATCCCAAGCAATATATGCTCTCTTTTTCATCTTTTCTTCCTTCTTGTCATGATACTTGATTTTCTCAGGACATTCCATTCTCACATGTCCCTGCTTACCACACCCATAACATTTATAATTGAAAGAATACGATTTCTTTTCATACCTTTTCTATCTATCTTTATTGTCGTTGTCGTCAGAAGAGGCAGTCAGAGCGACGTGATGGTTTTGATTGACTCGAGTTTTTTGAAAGAAGTAGTTTAACACCTTTAGGTTGTCCGATAACCGAGATGGATCTAAAGGCGAGGTTTTTGAAAAAGTTTGAGGAGTCGCCATCAGTGTTTTAACCTTAAACACTGAAAAAGGTGAAAAAAAAGAAGAAGGCAATGGTTTTAGAAAAAACCAACTTTGGTCATTACAACCAGAGTCAGGTAAGAGATAAAGAAAGTAGTAAAAGAGAGAGAGAATAAGGAAGGAACCTCTGAAGCGAGCTTTATATTAACCCTTCGAAACTTGAGGATGCTTTTTGGCAATCCTCGCACTCTACAGGCACGCTTCTCCTGCAAAAGAAAGAAAAGTCACTCTACTGAGGGTCGGACGTCTCAATAGGAGACTTCCTTAACCGATTTCTACTTTCAACGGAAATCGGAAAGCTCACTCGAACTCCGGAATAATGCTCAAAGTCACTCAAAAGTGCCAAAAGGCTTCCTAGAGAGTGGTAGGACTAAAAAGGTGTGAAATTTCAAGGAATGGGGGCTTCTATTTATAGGGAACCGCACTAGGAAAAAGTGCACGATCGTCTGGACTTAGTGGACAGCTGTCCATGGCAAAAAGTGGCCATGGATAGCCATCCATGTAGTGTGGACAGCCGTCCATGGCCAAAAGTTGGCATGGACAACCGTCTGACTATCCTAGACAGCCATCTACTGTCTCTAGCAGATTTTCTAATTTTTATTGCCTCTAAAAACCCTTCCTATCTTAAATGGAACCTAGAAAAAGCTACTAGGGACTTAACAAAGTCTTGACCATCTTCGAAACGGGTTATCTCTTGCTTTATTGGGAGTCGGGCAAGATTTGGGGTCTACAACTACCCTCCCTTCACCCGACCTATTGACTATGGGCTAACGTACCATGAGGTCGATTGGCGGGTGAAGAAGTTAACCCTCTTGCCCAATTGTCCTTTGAATGCTCCTCTTGTCGTGGTAGCTGACCTTCAGGACTGTGAATGTAGTCTAGTGTTGTCTTCAGGATGCTCCCTTGCTATGGAGGCTGACCCTTCGGACGATATGTGTGAAGTTTCTGTTAGAATCGCGCAGCGGAATGTTCACGTTTAGGGATAAAAACCAAGAGGGGGGTGAATTGGTTTCTTATAAAAAATTAGGGGGTTTTGAAAATTTTCCCCAAATTTCACCGATTAAAATACTTGTAATGTAAATAGAGAAAGGGAAAGAAGATTACATAGATGATTTATACTGGTTCGGATCAAAAGACCCTACATCCAATTGTTAATCATTCTAAAAGAGGATTAACGTTGTCATCATAATCACAAGTTATAACAGATTACAAATTGAAAAAGATAAGGAATAGAAAACACCTCTCTTGAGTCACTCAAGAGGTGAACACCTCCTTTGAATCCACAAAGGATGGATAACATCTTTTCCTAGAGACAACACAACACACAACACACAATCCACCAAGAAACCAACTCAGTGATTCTTATCGCTTCTAGCCCACACTAGGTTTTCAAAAGCCCCTTTTTCTTCCCTACAGAAAGTCCTCTAGCAATCACAGCTCTTAACTTTTGTATGAAAAAGGATTGTTATTTTGCACAGAACCTTAGAGAACCTTAAGTAGAGAGAATAGGGTATGGGAAATGATGATTTTCGAAAACATAAGAATTGGGAATATGGTTTTCGTAAATTTGTCCAGATTTGAATTTCAAAACTCATAACAGACGTAGATAATCGATTATCTTGAGTGATAATCGATTATTACAGAGTCATTTTCGCAGAGGAGTAAAACAGGACCAGGATAATCGATTATATGTGTAAATAATTGATTATCTAGCTGGGATAATCAATTATCCTGAGTGATAATCGATTATCACAACAAGGTTTTCAAAAAAACAATTTTTCAGTGCAGGATAATCAATTATTCTAAGTGATAATCGATTATCATAGAGTGGATTTGATAAAAATAAGTTTTCAGATGATGGACTATGTGCTGGCTATCTTGTACTCTAATTATACAGACTCAAAAACATAAAACAGAGTTATTACAAGTAAAATACACATGATTCTAAATCTTCAAGTCTTTAAGTCCTTTGTTCTTGAATCATCATCAAAATCTTTAAGCTTCATATCCTTGTACGGTTAACAATCTCCCCCTTTTTGATGATGATCAAAATTTTCTTTAAAGCCCTTTGTAATAACTTGTTTTAACTGTCACAACTAACAAAACTATTAAAGGTGCTAGGCATCATTAAAATTATTAAACATATGAGGCTTTAAATAATTTCTCCCCCTATTTTGATTATAATAAAAAATGAAAGCTCCCCCTCAATAAGTGCATAAGATAGAAAAACAACTCCCCCTCAATCAATGCAAAAAAAAAAATGTATTCATTAAAGCAATGTAGTACAAACAAACAAGAAATATTTGAAGAGATTATAACTCTTCACTCTCATCACTATTAAACTGCGCGTCAAATCTGTCTTCTAAATTACACACCCGATCATCTACATCCGAAATGCGTTTGATAATTTTTTGATGTCGTTCTTGAGATATAGAGAAGAATTCCTGCATTCTCTTATTCATGTCAAACAACATGTCTTCCATTGAAGGACGGGATGTAGAGTGAGCAGCAGATGACAATCCAACAACATGAAAATTTTCAGCAGGCATATCAGCAACAAGCATGTCCTCATCATCAGAATCTTGAGCCACGTCAGCCATGTGAGGAGCATCATCTTTATGAACATAAACTCCATTTACGTTCACCATTTGCAGCTGAGTAAGCGTGTTATCCAACATTCTGTTTGAATTAAGTGTCCAGGCCCATTGTTCCCCTTCAACATTGACACCTTTGTATTCAAGAATCCTAGAGATGAGAAGAGTGTAAGGTATCTTGAAGGTTGGGTGACACTTCGCCTTGAGCATTGTCAATGTGACAAGGCTTGGACAATCAATTGGCTCGTTATTCATGATGGCATAGATAATGCGAAGGTCAGCAGAAGAACATTGTGCATGGTTGGTTGCAAGAGGACACAGAATCCATACAAGAAGATGTAGCAACATGCGTTCTTCTTTCTTCAAAGGTCCAACCAAAAGTTGTCTGCCAATTTCCATGGAAGGATTGCAAAGAAAAGAACGATAGGCCAGAATGCGATTAAAACCCTCTAAATCAGTGAGGACATTTACAACATCATCTCTTATAGGAAAATGAGCAACATTTTCCCAAATATCATCATCAAGGATGATGGTTACACCCTTGACTCTAGAAGTAGAAACATGATCCCTATATTTGAAGTGAGAATAGAATACCCGAACTAAATCCGGATTGTATGTACCTTGCATCTCGATAAAGGGAAGAACACCTTGTTGCTCAAGAAGATTGGGAAAGTTGAATCCCATGTTTATGAATTGCTCTCCAAGAAGAAATTTAGGAGTAATAATACCCCTTTCTTTCCAGAATTTAGAAATTCCTGCCTTCCGTCATCATCAGAAATCCACCCTTTAAGAGAATTAGGGTGGGGATGAGAAGTAGGAGCGGATCTTCTCCTTGTTGGAATCTTTCTACGGGAAGATGAAGCCATTTAGAATGAAATGCGAGGAAGATAAGGAGTTTTGAAGAGAAGTAAGGCTTAGAATATACAAGAGAGTGTAGAATGTGTGAAGAATGCTTTGAATAGAAGTTTCCAAGAATTAAAGCTTAAAGAGTCATTACCAACGGCTAGAATAACCTTAACGTCACCAAATAATCGATTATCACCAGTGATAATCGATTATTTCTTCATACCTGCCCAGAAAGTGCATGAATAATCGATTATCTAGCCTAATAATTGATTATTCCAGAGAGAAATCACTGATTTTGGCCAATTCAGTATAGATAATCGATTATTACCCAAATAATCGATTATTACAGAAATCTTTTTCATGAACCACTCAATTAAGCTTCAATAATCAATTATTACCCAAGATAATAGATTATTCCAGAGAGATTAGCAATTTTATCATGTATTAGACATAGGATAATCAATTATTCCCCTATATAATTGATTATTCCAGTACAGAATGCAAAGATTTTTCAGTTAAGTAGAGTTTAGACTATTTCTAATATTCCTAAGTCTCTCCTAAGTTCATAGAATCTATCCTTAGGAAGAGGTTTGGTAAATATGTCTGCTAACTTATGCTTTGTGTCTATATACTCAATTTTACAATTTCCTTTAGATATGTGATCTCTTAAAAAATGATGTCTAACCTCAATGTGTTTGGTTCTAGAATGCATGACAGGATTCTTTGGGAGATTAATGACACTTGTATTATCACACATTAAAGGAATATCGCTTAGAAAAATAATGTAATCTTGTAGTTGTTGTTTCATCCATAGAATTTGAGCACAACAATTTCCAGCTGCAATATATTCAGCCTCAGTTGTGGATAAAGCAACACATGCTTGTTTCTTAGAATGCCAAGATACTAAGGATGATCCTAACAGATGACATGTTCCACTAGTACTTTTCTATCTATTTTACATCCTCCATAATCAGTGTCAGAATAACCTATTAAACTAGGAGAAACTTCAGATGGATACCATAATTCAAATCCTGTAGTTCCTTTTAAATATTTTAAAATTCGTTTTACTGCAGTTAAATGAGATTCTTTTGGACATGCTTGAAATCTAGCACACACACAAACAAAATGCATAATATCAGGTCTACTTGTAGTTAAGTATAATAGAGAATCCTATCATACCTCTATACATTGATTGATTAATTTCCAAACCTGAATCATCCTTATCCAAATAGCAGGAAGTTCCCATTGGTGTATGTGCAGCTTTTGCAGTATCCATCTCAAATTTCTTGAGAATCTATTTGCAGTATTTGGTTTGAGACACAAAGGTGTCATCTTTAAGTTGCTTAATTTGAAGTCCAAGAGAGAATGTTAATTCTCCCATCATTGACATTTCAAATTCACCCTGCATTATCTTAGCAAATCCTTCACACAAGGAATTATCATTTGATCCAAAAATAATATCATCAACATATACTTGAACTAACAGAATATGTTCTTTTACGTTCTTAATAAACAAGGTGGAAAATCAATTTTTCCTCTAGAAAAATCATTTGAAATTAGAAAACTACTTAATCTTTCATACCAAGACCTAGGAGCTTGTTTCAAACCATATAAAGCTTTCTTAAGTTTAAAAATGTGATTAGGATATTTAAAATCTTCAAATCCAGGGGGTTGTTCCACATATACTTCCTCTTTGATAAACATTTAAAAATGCACTTTTAACATCCATTTGATATAGTTTAAATTTCATCAATGAGGCATAAGCAAGAAGTTGGCGTATAGCCTCTAACCTGGCAACAGGAGCATAGGTTTCATCATAATCAATACCATCCTTTGGCAACAAGTCTGACTTTGTTCTTTTTTATATTTCCATCTTCATCAAGTTTGTTTCTAAATATGCATTTTGTTCCAATAACTTGATGAGATTCTTCTCTTGGAATTAATTCCCATACTTGGTTTCTTTCAAATTGATTTAGTTCTTCTTGCATTGCAATGCACCATTGGTCATCTTTGAGAGCTTTCTCAACATTTTTGGGTTCAATCTGTGAAACAAAAGCTACAACATACATACAGAAATTGTCATATTTCTAGTTCTTACCCCTTTTGAAATATCACCAATTATATTATCCATTGAAAGTCCTCTTGGTGGTTGCCACTCTATTGTCAATTAAGTTGGTTGAGATGGCTCATTTTCATTTAAGTACATTTCTTCTAGAGCTTCTCTAATGTACTCATCATCACCTACATATTCTTTATTTGACTCAAGAGGATTTCCCTCAAGGTCTACACTTTCATCAAAGGTAACATGTACAGATTCTTCAATATTCAAAGTTCTTCTATTGAATACTTTATATGCTTTGCTAGTCAGTGAATAACCTACGAAAATAGCCTCATCGGCTTTTGAGTCAAATTTTCCTAAGTTATCTTTTCCATTATTTAAAACAAAGCATTTACATCCAAATATTTTTAAATGAGAAACATTAGGCTTCCTTCCATTTAACAATTCATAAGGAGTTAATTTTATGATTGTCCTAATAAGCATCCTATTCAATACATAACATGCAGTACTTACAGCATCAGCCCAAAAATATTTAGGAACATTTGATTCATTTAACATTGTTCTAGCAAGTTCCTTTAGTGACCTATTTTTCCTTTCTACTACACCATTTTGTTGGGGAGTTCTAGGTGCAGAAAAATTATGCAAAATTCCATTTTCATCACAGTAATTTTCAAAGGATTCATTTTGAAATTCTCCACCATGGTCACTCCTTAACACTTTAATTCTTAAGTCTTTCCCATTTTGAATTTGCTTGGAAAACTTCCTAAAGACCTTAAAAGCTTCACTTTTTAATGTTAAGAAAAATGTCCAAGTAAATCTAGAAAAATCATCAACAATTACAAGAGCATAGTAATTTCCACCAAAGCTTTTTATCCTAGATGGAACGAATAAATCTAAGTGTAAAAGTTCTAAAGGTTTTGATGTGGAAATAACATTCTTAGATTTAAAAGATGATTTCACTTGTTTACCTTTTTGACATGCATCACATAATCTATCTCTTTCAAATTTTAACTTAGGCAAACCAACAACTAAGTCATTTGATATTAGTTTGTTTAATTGATGCATGTTTAGATGAACCGCTCTCTTATGCCATAACCATGGATTTTCTTCCTTAGCAACTAAGCATGTTATATTAGTATTAGATACACAATCCAAGTCAATCAAATAAATATTATTATGCCTAATACCTTTTAATGCTATATTTTCATAATCCTTTAAATGAATGGTGCAAAACTTACTTTAAAAAATTACCTTAAATCCTCTATCACAAAGTTGACTTAGCCCATCAACAAGGAGCACATCCTTTATCTCTAAAGTATTTGCACCACCAATATTTCCGGTTCCAAGTATTCTTCCTTTGTTGTTGTCTCCATAGGTTATATATCCTTGTTCCTTTGCTTTGAAACTCACAAATTTCTTTTTGTCTCCAGTCATATGTCTTGAACATCCACTGTCAAGATACCACATAGATTTCTTGAATTTGGAAGTTTCTTACAAAACAAGAACATAATAATCTTAGGTCCCCATAACTTTTGGGTCCTTGGGGTTAGAGACAATCAAATCATTTAACTTTAGGAACCCAAACATATTTTCCCTTTGGAACACCAAAATGCTTAATTCTACACCTATTAGATGTATGTCCTTGTTTCAAACTATAGAAGCAAGCATTAGATGTAATTCTTGAAAATGATACAATTTTATTTTGAGAAGATTTAGATCCTTTCAATCCATACTCTTTGGGTTCTTTTACTTTTAAACTTTTTCATTGGAACATGACAATTTTGCCTAGTTTGTACAATAACCTCATCCTTATAACAATTGTCGCCGCCGTCCGTTCCGACGTCCTGGGACATCTCGAACGTTAATGCGAGCGGTCGCGAAAAGATGGTTGAGACTCGCGTTTTTTGTTAAAAATATGTTCATTGCTTCCGAGGCGCTCAACGCTGAACTATCCTCTAATAGAAGCAAGGTTTTCGAAAAGGGTTCTTTTGGAGTCGCCACCAATGTTTTGACCATAAACATTGGAAAAGGAAAAAAAGGCATTGATTTTAATAAAAACCAAACTTGGCCATTATAACCAGAGTCGGGTAAGGGAGTTAGTTACGTGTGGGGAAGGTATTAGCACCCCACAACTCCCCTTGCGGGTTCCCTATGACGGATTAATTCATTTAAGTAAAGATTACAAGAAATTACGCTATTACCCTATTTTATTCGTACAGTATTTAAATATGGCTATCTACATGGTTTTATCTATATTGCATACAGAAAGCAGTAAATAAAGCAATAAAAGGGAAGAGAATTGAGAAGAACCTCCGAAGCAAGCTTTATATTATAAGTCTTTTATACAGAGGACGCTTTGCGGCAATCCTTCACTCTACAACGACTCTCCTCTCGAATAAACTCGACTCGACTAAAATTTTCTAGAAGAATCGAATGCTGGAATACAAATTCCTTAACTGATTGTTACCTATTAAAGGCAATCAGAGAGATCATTCGAAGGAGGGAGAGAAGAAGACAAGTCTTCGAGTTGTCTGGGGTGTGGAGAATGACTAAATGAGGCTCCTATTTATAGATTTCGCTGCCTGGACATCTGGGACGGCCGTCCCAACTGCAAAATTTACATTGGGCCAAGCTGGGGGGAGAGTGGGACGACCAGTTTGGGTTGGGACAGCCGTCCCACTTGAATTTTAGGGTTTGGGACGTGCGTCCACTACTGCAGAAAAGGCTTTTTACATCGGTTAAAATGGGCTTTCTACGTCGGTTAAAGCGGCGACATAGATACGGGGGTCATAGAAAGTAAGGCTTTCTATGTCGGATCCTAATAACCGACGTAGAAAGTAAGACTTTCTACGTCGGTTAATAGGAACCGACGTAGAAAGCCTTAGTTTCTTTGAGCTATTATGATTGGTCAAACTGGTTATGATCAGTCATAGAGCTATTCTGATCGATCATAACTGGTTCTGATCGGTCATAGAAAGACTTTCTACGTCGGTTAGTCTGGGAACCGACGTAGAAAGTCTTATGTTGTATGAGCTATCCTGATCGGTCATAACTGGTTCTGATCGGTCATGAAGCTAATCTGATCGATCATAACGAGAATCGACCTGTCATAATACTTTCTATGTCGGTTAACACTTATAACCGACATAGAAAGTCTTACTTTCTAACTTTCTATAACCCCAGTATGTATATCGGTTAACGATAATCAGTGATTGTATGTGTTATCAATGTCGGTTATGCCTATAACCGACATAAAATGTTACACTTTCTACGTCGGTTATGCCATTAACCGACGTAGAAAGTACTTGCTACGTCGGGTAATGACATAACCGACGTAGAAAGTGTTATATTTTTTTAAAATACCTGCATTTTATTTACGAGATGCTCGCCTTTCTTCGAGTAGACACTGCCTATTCATCACGGTTCCGAGACAAATAACCACAGATCCAGTACAGACGAGATATGCACAGTTCATATATAAATTTGCTACGAGATATATATCCGAGTACGAGACAGATTCGATTGCAGACAGATATGTACATATGAAACACATTGAAATGAATATATGTACGAGACATATCCAGTTCCAGACAGTTCATTTACTTAAACGAATGTAAATTTCCTAACTTAAATCAATTCTATCTAAATTGTTACAAGTTAAATTTCCTATGAAGATTGAATGCTTAAAAGGAAAGAAGCCCATTTGCTCTCGATATCGTCTAAGACTTCAATCTTCATTGGAGATGAGTCTGTAAATTCCTACATATTGAAACATTTCAAATTTAGAAATCATTTACATAATTGGCATATTTGACTTAATTATAGTATATTTACCTCCCTCCACGTGTCAAGAATATTTTTGACTACAATGGTGTGCATGTGCTTCATCACATAAAACCCGCACTCATGGCTTCCGGTTGGCGTGGACACTACAAGTTAAATACATGTCGGATTAACTTTAAATGACAAATTGAACAACGAGTAAGAGGTGTTTGGTCACCTTTGGTGCAATATACGTCAACTTCTTTCTAGCATGAGATGGAAGACCTTGCAACCTTAGGTGAGCTTCCAAAGCTCTACAAAAGGACAAATAATTTTGGTGTAAGTAGTGCACATATGATACAACAATTAAAAACAACCAAACTTACGCATCTATGTGCTTTCTAATATCCAAATCATTTGGTTTCTTGTGTAATGAACACAAGAGAATCACAAGAAATTGGCGAGGAACAATTATTATGAGCTGCCAATGACCCCTGCACGTTGCAATAATATTAGTAAAATTTCAGTTTTACATAAATGTGCATTAATTTACAAGATGTATACTTACCGATGCAAGTAAGGTGCTAAGTAGACTTCTTTGCCCCCATTTTGAAATGCCTCTATTAAGTACGTTTGCACCTCTTCGACTTTATTCCCAACGGATCTGAATGGCAACAAGGTCAACAAATCCATAGAGATAGCGGATCTTCCTCTCAACACACAAACGATGTAAATACCTTCAACATTGAAAATAAATAAAGTTATAAAATAATGTACCAGTGAGAATATAAAAAATATGTAAATATACTTACAATTCCCAAAGCTGCAACAACTGATACACATAACATATCGGTACCGACGAGAAGATCAAAAATATCCCTTTGGAGTAAGAAAAAAGGGATCGTCTTGGTCCTGCATACGACTTCGGGTGGCATATCTAACTGTATGGGAGTGGTCCCGATAGTCGCTGCCAGTGCACCGAGTCGCTGTAAAGCAGATGGTGGTGGTGGTGATTCATGCACAACTTCCTTTGCTTTTTCAGCCTCTTCCTATACAAGTACCAAAAATCAATAACATTAATATACATCAACCTATCAAAAAATAATAAGTACTATCATTCAATGCATAAATCAACTCTGTGCATGTGTTGGGATGGGTCTTGTTAATGAAACTGGCCATAAGATAAAATGGCCAGGTGCCTGTCCCACTGTTTGAACCTCTTCAGTGGGAATAGGGATTGGGGCAGCAGCATCCCGGACATCTACAACCACCACTCTGATCATATCATCTCCAATACTCTGGTGGTGGATGGTTGACCCCAATGCATACATTTTCCCTAAGGTAAACAAAGGATAAAATATCTTAGACTATATAATGTGTAACACTGTACCAAATACATGTCAAAGATATAATACGTACCGTATGCCACCAAATGCTCGGGAGGACCCGCAACATACAACTGACAGTCAGCAGTGTCAGTAGGAGCAACCTCTGCCCCTCTATCAGGAGCATCACAACTCTCCTTTGTGCTGACATGAATCGGGGATGCCGCTCGTGCGGGGACAGAAGGTTGAGATGACAAAGATGCCAACTCTGCTCGCATTGAGCTCAATAACTCTGCCTTCAAGTCAGAGTACACCTCATCTCGAATCTCCTTCCTAATTTGTTGTTTGAGGGACTCAAACTCTTGCTCATTCAGCTGCCTCAAAGAAGGAGTTGCCACGGGTGGGGCACCAAAGTACTGTCTGATGCCCACCCCTCGTCCAGCACCACGAACATGTCCAGGATGCTCTGGGGTACCAATGGCCACTGCCAATATATCCTGACGGCCCCATGTGGGTGGAATGATCCCTGAGTGCTCTGCTCAACCAACTCATCCTACAACACAAACGAATGATTTTTTAGCAAATACAAATGCCTATTGTAGTATAACATATATAATTAGTTTAGGATATGCTACTTACAATACGTTGAGCAACAACATTAGTTTGCTCAGATAAGTAATTCCCTGATGAGTTCTGGCGAGCTCTCTTCCATTTATCATGGCGTGAAGGGCGGGTGACAGAACTCACAACGGAGTCATCTGAAGGTAGACTTGAAGAAGTCTCCTTCATCATCTTCTCCTCCAATTTCTCATAACCCCCACGAGACAACCTGTGGGGGTGGATATTCTTCCTCTGAATATCCTGTGCCTTCTGCCTCTTGGCCTGTTGCATTCCATGTTAAATACCAAATTTAAAACCTCTATTTAAAAAAAATTACTGCAAACAAATGACAAATGTGCTAACCTGAAACCTAGGGTCTAATCGCTGAGTCCGAAATGCCTGCCATGTCTCCTCATCCAAAAACTGATACTGGTCATATGGGTTCTTGTTGCTCAATGCCCCATATATGTATCGACTGGTCAGATCACTCTTAAAACCTCTCCAGCGTTCCCCAGCATATGAGATCCACTTTGTCCTCAACAAAGTGGTGTTAGGGACATCATATGTGACCTACACAATAAAAATAACATGAAGTTTCCAAAAAAAGTTAAATATATATACATGTTAAATGCTCAAGTAAGAGTAGGTACCAGGATACTCTGCCAAATCTGGTTCTTCAGTGTCTCTGGAACATGGTCCCAATCCTCAATAAGAATACTAACCTTGCTTCTCCCAAGCAAGGCCACATAGCTAGTGAATCTAGCACTGTGCTCTCCAGTGGCTCTACCAGTTTGCATGTCAAACTGGATAGGCAATTTCTGATCGGAGCTGCGACTGATATTCAACTCCCTCAACCGTGTAGCACGCCTACCCTTTTTCCTGGTAGACGGCTGACTCTGATCACCACCTTGTGTAGGAGGGGGGGGACTGTGTAGGAGGAGGGGTACCAGATGAATCTGCCATATCTGTGTTCAAAGAAAAAAATAATAGTTATTAGTTCTTTGAACATGTCCAAACGAGCATTGACACCATCTTTTGTCTAAACTACTTACAATACATCTCTATATTAGCTAAAGGCACCCGTGATGTTTCCCTCTCTTGACAGCATTATTACTTACTAGATTCAATACTGTAAACCTACATTGGCTACGAGAGGTAGCTAAAAGCACGAAATCTTACCTCTTGAAGACCTACAGAGGTGGCGAGGTGGCGTGACGTGCGGAGCTGGGTGGGGAGAAACGTATCCCGGGCGACGGGCAACGAGTAGCGAGCAGGCGGCACGAAGCGTTGGCGAGGTGGCGTGACGAGCAAATGTGGGTGCGGAGAAACGTATACAAGCGAACGGGGAGTTCTGGTATGGGTGAACTGATGAAAGGAAATGGAGCGTAGGGAGAAACGTACAGGGGAGCTCTGCTATGGGCGGGAGGAGCAGAAGATACTATGTCGGTTGCCCTAACACCCGTCATCAAAGACACTTTCTACGTCGGTTAAAATTTACCCGACGTAGAAAGTGAACTTTCTATGTCGGGTAAATTTTAACCGATGTAGAAAGTTAACTTTCTATGTCGGTTAGATTTTACCCGACGTAGAAAGTGACCTTTCCACTTACTATGTCGGTTAAAACTTACCCGACATAGAAAGTTTATGATTTTATTACAAAATTGCCACCGCGCCACATACTATGACGGGTGGATTACGACCATGATAAAAACCCGTCATAGAAAGCTATTTTTCCACTAGTGGTCCCAAAGGTGAGACGTGCGTCTCACTTGCCTTTTGGTGTTTGGGACGGCTGTCCCAAGTTGGGACGGCTGTCCCAACCTGTCTTGGCCTGTTTTCGCGTTCTAGGACCCCCGGGAAGCTTTCCTTTCCTTTTTCGGACGTAGATTGATGCCGATAGATGTCCGTTGAAGCTTTATCTTCATATAGGTAGTCTTCTTGGCCTTTATTAAGATTCCGGGCGAGCTTTATCTTCGTGTAGGAAGTCTCCTTAGTCTTTATTGTGTGGATGGGTGTAGACCCCAAATCTTGCCCGGCCTCCAAATAAAGTCAGAAAGCTTCCTATTTGAAGACGGTCGAAGCCTAACAAGCCACTAGGAGAGACTATTAGGCTCCCGTACCAAGATAGGAAGGTTTTTTGGCCCGAAAATAAAGTTTCTCGCCCTGAAGGGACGAGACCGCCGTCTGGAAGGACCAGACCGCCGTCTCATCTCAACGCCAGGACGAGATCGCCGTCTCGATTTTCCAGACGGCGGTCTCGATTCCTGCAAAAGTCAAGACGGCGGTCTGGATTTTCCAGACGGCGGTCTCGACCCTCTGCCATGAACGAGACGGCGGTCTGGACTTTCCAGACGGCGGTCTCGACCTGTCAGGCGCGAAAAACTATAAATAGGGGCGTCATTTCTCCCTTTTGGCACACACAAAATCAATAGCTCTCCCTTCTCTCTAGACTTTCTCTCTCTAAGAATCCCTCCGAGGCATTTCCGGAGTTTCTGAGTGTCTTTAGGCATAAACTGAGCGTTCTAAACCTTCTTTAGAATCCCTCTGAGGCATTTCCAGAGTTTCTTAGAGTTTGTAGAGTGAAGGGTTGCCAAAACACACCCTCTATTTTAAAGAGAATATATAAAGCTTGCTTTGGAGGTGCACATTCTCTCTCCTTATCATTTTACTGCTTTCATCTAAATATATGCAATAGATACTAGGGCCATGTAGTCATAATCTCTAAATACCGTATAATAAAAGGGTAAAAGCGCTATTTTCCAGTTTAATTATTCATTCAAGTTAGCCGGCCTATCATAGGGAACCCGAAAGGGGCGTCGTAAAGGAACTAACACTTCCTTTACACGTAACTAACTCCCTTACCCAACTCTGGTTCTAATGACCAAAGTTGGTTTTCGAAAACCAACGCCTTTTTAAAACCCCTTTTCCGATGTTTATGGTAAAAATATCGGTGGCGACTCCATAGAACCCAAAATAAATAAAGTCCTTGGGTTAGCCCGGTTATCGGACAACCCAAGGACACTTTTGAAAACCTCGCCCCTGGGTTAGCCCGGTTATCGGACAACCTAAAGGCGTTGTAACCACCAATAAAAAATGCGAAAATCAAAGAGGGTCGAAAAAACCATCGCGTCGCTCCGACCGCCCCCTTTTTGGGGAGGCGGCGACAGATGGCGACTGCACTGGGGAAGCCTAGAGAGTTGATCCCATTTAGTGATGGGCTGGCTTAAAAATAATTAAACCAAGAAAATAGTGCTTTTACCCTACCTTGTATTATAACATGCTTTATTGTTTGGCTTTCAAATAACTGTTGCTTGTTTATACTTGCGCAATTGATTGAAATATAACTGCACACAAACCCTTGCACACTACAGTTCCCTCTATACCCGGGGGCAAGTGAGATAACCATAGGGAGTGGGTGTCAGGTACGGTTCGCTGCAGTTAGGGCCTTGTGCCCACCAGTGTGATCGGAAACCACCACTCAAGGTGATAACCTTCCTCTTTTGGCAACAAGACCGACTCTGGCCTTAGTGCTGAGCATGGTTGGACGGCTGGAGAGTGGGGACCCTATAATGGGGGCACCTTGGGGGCCTTAGCCTGGTGAGAACAGTTAGAACCTACCCTAACCAATGCACCTTTCTGCAGGAAAACCCTACCTCGTGATAAAAACGAAGTCTCGCCTGTTCGGGGATGATCGAATTGTGTGTGCATATGATTGTTGCATTTGTATGTTGCATAGCATAAACAAACAACAGAACAAAATCACCAAAAAATACATTTTACAAATAAACACCCTTATCTCGGACAGTCTGCCTTTTAGCTAGCCTGGTTTCAGGTTCTTTGTAAGCTAAGTAGCCACGCAGTTCCGACAGAAGAGATAAGGGACGATAAATAATTCTTTCGCATAAAGCCATATTTTATCTCGGACAGTCTGCCTTTTAGCTAGCCTGGTTTCAGGTTCTTTGCAAGCTAAGTAGCCACGCAGTTCCGACAGAAGAGATAAAAGGCTATAAAATAAACGAATAAACATCAAAATAAAAATCCAAAATAAAATGATAAACGAATTCTGACAAAGTCAATACATTCATACTACATCATATCATGAGTAAAGAAAAACCAAGAGAGAAAATAAAAATGGGAGTACATTCAACATCATTTAAAAATCTCTCATGCATAAGCATACTCCATGCTAGTTCAAAGCACTCAACATGCATTAATAAACTTTTTCGGACATTCTAGAAAGTGGCTGGTCCTCTCCCCACTCGTACTCGTGCACAAAAGGCTAAGGCAATGGAAAATTTGGAAGAGCAAAACCGCAAGCTTACTGCAGAGGTTAACATCCTCCGCAAACAGATGGCCCAACTAATGGAGGTGCGTACGCCAGGGGTAGAACAAGGGCGAAGGCCAAGCTGAACATACCCCTCCTCATGAGGAAGAGGAGGAGGAATACTTTTTCGGCGATAAGGACGCTAAGACTGCACGTGTCCTTACCCCAGAAGTGTCTAAACAACAACTCTTTGCCCTGGAGGAGAGGCTGAAAGCAGTCGAGGGGCATAACTTCGACGTCAAGGAGGTGGCTGACATGTGCCTCGTGAAGGACATCCGCTTCCCTCCCAAATTCAAAATCTCAGACTTCCCCAAGTACGCCGGGATGACCTGCCCAAAGAACCATCTTACGATGTATTGCCGTAAGATGGCCGCCCATGCTGACAACGAGAAACTCCTGATTCATTGCTTCCAGGAGAGCTTGGCGGACACCGCGCTTAACTGGTACATGCTGTTAGAAAGAGGGCAGGTCCAGAACTGGAAACAGCTGGCAGACGCTTTCCTCCGTCGTTACCGATATAACATTGATCTGACACCTGACAGGTCAGATCTTAGAGCTTTGAGCAAGAGGAACGACGAGCCCTTTAAAGCGTATGCCCAAAGATGGAGGGAAATGGCAGCCCAAATAGAGCCTCCTTTGACGGACAAGGAGACAGTGGCTATGTTTATCGACTCACTGACAGGAGCGTACTACGACAAGGCGATAGCCAGTACCTCCAACCTCTTCTCAGAAATAGTCACTGAGGGCGAAAGGGTGGAGCAAGGACTAAGGAGCGGGAAGATAGCACAATCTTCCCAAGTTGGTGCCTCCTTCAGGAAACCTGCTGGCAAGGGGAAGGATGAATCTGTACACGTGATCAATTTTGCCACTCCTTCCTCTACCCTGCCAACGCCCAGGCAGCCCCGCAAGAAAGAGAGGAAGTTCACTCCAATCACTACTTCCTACGGACTGCTGCTTCCTCAACTGCTGGAGGCCAAGCTCCTGACCTGCGTCCCTCCCAAGAAACAATTGGAGCCTCCCTACCCCGAATGGTATAAACCAAATGAAAAATGCGCTTACCATTCGGGCTCACCCGGTCACTCTATAGAGAATTGCTTGACCCTTAAGTATCGGGTTCAAGAACTAATCGACGCCGGGTGGATTACTTTTGACGCCTCTGCTTCCAAGCACGGATGACAAGCCTCCGTCGAAGCCGGAGTAGCGAGAGGGAGGACTGGGAGGATCAGCCCTAGGATCTTTTTTAAGCTTTTCTCTACATCTCCCGTGGTCCCCGCCCGCGGCCACAGGAATTTTTGATTAAAAGGGCTTGTAAATACATTCTCATTTTTCATTAATATACGAGGCATTTTGTCATATTCATTCTTTTCCCTCTTCTATTTATTATTCTTTCAAAAATAAATTGAATAATAAAATCTATGGCTAAAAACAGAACCTAAAACACATCATGTCTGTGATGGATGAATCTCCATGGACCCCGGAAATGGAAGACGAATGGATTGAGTCCGATAGTGAGCAGGAGACCATTTCTCCGGACATGCAAAGAATGCTGGAAAAAGAAACGCGCATCATACAACCGCATCAGGAGGAAATAGAAACTGTCAATTTGGGGAAAGAGGATGAGGAGAAAAAGGTGAACATCGGCACCCAAATGGAAAGCAGCATGAAAAAGGAGTTAATACTGCTTCTGAAAGAATATATAGATGTATTCGCTTGGTCATACCATGACATGCCTGGGCTTGACACGAGTATAGTGGAACACAGATTGCCACCGAAAGAGGAGTTTCGACATGTAAAGCAAAAGCTCAGGAGAATTAAACCCGATCGGTCCTTAATGATAAAGGAGGAGGTACAAAGGCAGTCTGGATGCCAATTTCCTGGTAGTGTCCAAGTACCCGGAGTGGTTGGCTAACATCGTACCCGTCATCAAAAAGACCGGGAAGGTCAGAGTTTGCGTGGATTACAGGGACCTCAATCGAGCAAGTCCAAAGGACGATTTTCCCCTACCGCACATAGACACGCTGGTAGACCATACCGCTACCAACACGCTGTATTCCTTCATGGATGGATATGCGGGGTACAACCAGATCAAGTTGGCCGTTGAGGATAGAGAAAAAACCTCCTTCATTACACCATGGGGTACCTTCTATTATCGGGTAATGTCGTTTGGGCTGAAAAATGCAGGGGCTACCTACCAAAGGGCTATGGTCACACTATTCCACGACATGATCCACAAGGAAATAGAAGTATATGTGGACGACATGATAGCCAAGTCCAGAAATGAAATGGACCACATTCAATATCTCCGAAAACTTTTTGATCGACTTCGGAAGTATCAACTTAAGCTAAACCCGGCAAAATGTACTTTCGGAGTACGATCAGGAAAACTCCTAGGGTTCATTATCAGTGAAAGAGGAATTGAGGTGGACCCCGACAAAACAAAGGCAATTTTGGAAATGCCCCCACCAAAAACGGAAAAAGAGGTCAGAGGCCTTCTAGGCCGAATCAACTACATCGCCCGCTTCATCGCACAGTTAACAGATAAATGCATCCCCATCTTCAAACTGTTGTGCAAGAATCAGCCAACGGTATGGAACGAAGAATGCCAACAGGCGTTTGATAAAATCAAAGCTTGTTTA
Organism: Sphenostylis stenocarpa; assembly: GCA_963425845.1. Taxonomy (NCBI): domain Eukaryota; kingdom Viridiplantae; phylum Streptophyta; class Magnoliopsida; order Fabales; family Fabaceae; genus Sphenostylis; species Sphenostylis stenocarpa. The sequence goes on from OY731403.1 coordinate 32,629,762, forward strand.
ACCAATCCACCAGTATTGGTGTCACCCGTTGAAGGAAGACCTTTGATCCTATATTTGTCGGTTCTCGAAGAGTCAATGGGATGTGTACTCGACCAGCATGGTGAAACCGGAAGGAGGGAACGGGCCATTTATTATCTCAGCAAGAAATTCTCGGACTACGAAACCCGTTATACACCATTCGAAAAGACTTGCTGCGCATTGGTGTGGGTCACTCAATGTCTCAGACAGTACATGGCTCGACATACAACATGGTTGGTCTCCAAAATGGATCCAATCAAATACCTCTTCGAGAAGCCCATTTTAAGCTGGAAGAATAGCTAGGTGGCAGGTTCTCCTCTCGAATTTGACATCATTCATATCACGCAGAAAGCTATTAAAGGAAGTCCCCTAGCGGATTATCTAGCCCATGGATCCACGAGACAAATACCAATCCTTACAAGATGATTTTCCCGATGAGCACATCATGCACATCGAACACGAAGAGACCAAAGAAGAGATGTGGACCATGTTCTTCGATGGGGCTTCCAACATGCTTGGACACGGGTAGGAGCCATTTTGATATCCCCCGAAAAGAAACACATTCCTGTAACGGCCAGGCTTAATTTCGATTGTACCAACAATATGGCCGAATACGAAGCATGTGCGCTAGGAATCCGAGCAGCTCTAGATCATGGGGTCACTAAGCTCAAAATATTCGGTGACTCATCCCTTGTCATCTATCAACTTAAAGGTGAGTGGGAAACCCGAAACTCGAAATTGATCCCATATCTAGAGTACATCCACGAGCTGGTCTCGAGAATGAAAAGCGTTACCTTTCAGTACATCCCTAGGGAAGACAACCAAATTGCTGACGCCCTCGCCACACTATCATCCATGTTTGCCCTAGACCAGGAACATGAGATGCCAATCATTCAAGTCAAACTGCATGATAAGCAAGCTTTCTGCATGGCAGTAAATGACGAGTGCGATCAAAACCCCTGGTACCATGACATCAAGCGGTACCTCATGAAGGGCGAGTACCCCGAGGGAATCAGTGACAATGATAAACGAACCATTCGCAAAAGGGCTATAGGGTTCACGTTGATTGAAGGAACCCTCTACAAAAAGAGCCCCGACTCTACTCTCTTAAGGTGCGTGGACCAAGAAGAAGCCCAAACATTGATAAAAGAAATCCACAAAGGGACTTTCGGAACCCACGCACACGGGCATGTCATGGTCAAGAAAATCCTCAGGGCAGGGTACTATTGGTCCACAATGGAAGCCGATTGCCATCAATATGCCAAGAAATGTCACAAGTGCCAAGTATATGCCGATAATATTCATGTGCCACCCGCACCTCTCAGCAACATGGCTACACCATGGCCATTTTCTATGTGGGGCATGGATGTCATCGGACCCATCGAACCCAAAGCGTCTAACGCCCACCGCTTCATATTGGTAGCAATCGACTATTTCACCAAGTGGGTTGAGGCAGCATCGTATGCACATGTAACCCGGAAAGTGGTAACCACCTTCATCAAGAAAAACATTATATGTCGGTACGACATCCCTCACAGGCTCATTACTGATAATGGGACCAATCTCAACAATAAGATGATGGAGGAATTATGCCAAGATTTCAAAATCCAGCACCACAACTCCTCTCCGTACCGACCAAAAATGAACGGTGCAGTAGAGGCAGCCAATAAAAATATCAAGAAAATCATTCAGAAAATGGTGGTCACCTATAAAGATTGGCATGAAATGCTTCCTTTCGCCTTGCATGGTTACCGAACGTCGGTACGGACCTCCACAGGGGCTACCCCATTTTCTCTCGTATACAGAATGGAGGTTGTACTACCAGTAGAGATCGAGATACCCTCCAAGAAGGAGATTTGGTAGTGAAGAAGCTGCTTCCAACCCAAAAAGACAAAATCGGAAAATGGGCAGCCAACTACGAAGGACCCTTTGTGGTCAAGCGAGCCTTCTCAGGAGGAGCCCTTATCCTCACCAATATGGATGGAGAAGAACTCCGATATCCTGTCAACTCAGATGCGGTGAAAAAATATTACGCCTAAAAAGACATTGCTCATGACCTATCAGGATGAAAACTCGCAAAGAGCGTCCTGGGCAAAAGATAGGGTCTACATACCTCGCTAGGACACATCCTAGGCAAAAAGTAGAGGTCTCACAAAAAAAAAAAAGTAATAATATATACAGAGCAATGATTACCTTAGCCGAAAACCGCAAAGGCGACTAAGGTAATACCTCCACAATAGTAAGCAGACTTCGCATAGTTTTCACTCCGGACTCAAGCATCTCAACTAAAGGAACCAGGAAAAATGGGGAAACAGAGGTCACAGACATGATTGTGGCACCCTCATACAGTTCAGCCAACCTTGGCCAGCCATGCTTACAAATTCTTTTGTAAACCCCCATGTAAAAATAAACCATCTGTTTATATCAATAAAATTGTCTTTACCTACCTGTGTAAATGCCTCTATATTAACGAAACATGAGCATGCATAAAACAAGCGATTAGAGAAAGCATAAAAACAAAAGACGAACATCACCAACCAGGGCCATCCCAAGTAAAAATACAGGGTAGCCTCGCTAGATCGAAAACCCGCAAAGGGCGGTCTAGGCAAAAGATAAGGCTTTCGTAAAAAGGAAAAAAGCCCGTCAAAATGTCTCAAGCAAAGGGTTAAAACCCGCTAGATCGAAAACCCGCAAAGGGCGGTCTAGGCAAAAGATAGGGTTAAAACCAAAAGTGTAAAAAAAAGAATAATCACGAAAGAACAAAGAAGAAGGAAGCACCGGTCACTTTCTAGATGTCCTCAACTAAAACAAATTGCATGAACAGCATCCATACACGAGTAGTCGCACAAAAATGACTTTGTCAAAAAGTAAAACAAACAAAAACACTGTAGGCAAATAAAAGGCATTCATCCTCATACTTGCATTCATATCCCGGTATGACTTCGCCAACCTTTTACCGCCTTTCGCAAAAGCCAGCGTAACGGAAAAGAAGCTTAAAAAGAAAAAGGTACACGCTCAATAAAAAGCCAGAATCCAAAATCGCGAAAAAAAAAAGAGATAAAACCGCGAGAAAGAGGCAGGATTAAAATAGCTACCTGAACCAAACAAAAATTTCGACTGTCAACCAAGAGTCGAACACAAAGAGAGATAACCCGACCAACCAGCAAGAGTCGGATAACCACCACAAAAAATCAAAAGCAAAGAATCCCCGGCAACCAACAAGGCTAGAGGGACAACCAACAAAATCCCCGGCGTAGCCTGGATGAACTTTCAAAAAGTACAAGAACAAACTACCAATACAGAAATCACTCCCCAGTAAATGGCGCATGAGCTACCCGAGCAGTAAGCCGCCACCACCACCGGTCCTACGCAGTGGACCGTACCAACCTGATAGGGGGTTTATACCTATCAACCAGCACACAAGGAGTGCCTAAACGGCGCATGAGCTACCCGAGCAGTAAGCCGCCACCACCATCGGTCCTACGCAGTGGACTGTACTAGCCTGATAGGGGGTTTATACCTATCAACCAGCACACAAGGAGTGCCTAAACGGCGCATGGGCCACCTGAATTGTAAGCCGCCACTACCACCCTGATGGGGGGTTCATACCCATCCGGTCCCACACAACGGACCGTACCAGCCTGATGGGGGATTCATACCCATCCAGTCCCACACAACGGACTGTAACTACCAGCCTGATGGGGGGTTTATACCCATCAACCGAAGGATCGACTACGTCAGGAGTAGTATCCGGAGGTTCTACCATGTGTCAACCAAAGGAATCGCCTACGTCAGGAGTAGTATTCCAGAGGTGCACAAACACAACATCTCCCCAGAGGATCACCTGCCACAAGACGGGACGACCGAAGGGTAGCCGGGCAAGAGGGTCAACTCCTTTACCTTCCTGTCTACCTGTATGGCACAACAAAGCCAACAGCTGACTAGTCAGGTAAAGGGGGTGCAGCTATAGACCCCAAATCTTGCCCGGCCTCCAAATAAAGTCTGAAAGCTTCCTATTTGAAGACGGCCGAAGCCTAACAAGCCACTAGGAGAGACTATTAGGCTCCCGTACCAAGATAGGAAGGTTTTTTGGCCCGAAAATAAAGTTTCTCGCCCTGAAGGGACGAGACCGCCGTCTGGAAGGACCAGACCGCCGTCTCGTCTCAACGCCAGGACGAGACCGCCGTCTCGATTTTCTAGACGGCGGTCTTGATTCCTGCAAAAGTCGAGACGGCGGTCTGGATTTTCCAGACGGCGGTCTCGATTCCCGCCTAGTCGAGACGACGGTCTGGATTTTCCAGACGGCGGTCTCGACCCTCTGCCATGAACGAGACGGCGGTCTGGACTTTCCAGACGGCGGTCTCGACCCTGTCAGAGGAGACGGCAGTCTCGACCTATCAGGCGCGAAAAACTATAAATAGGGGCGTCATTTCTCCCTTTTGGCACACACAGAATCAATAGCTCTCCCTTCTCTCTAGACTTTCTCTCTCTAAGAATCCCTCCGAGGCATTTCCGGAGTTTCTGAGTGTCTTTAGGCATAAACTGAGCGTTCTAAACCTTCTTTAGAATCCCTTCGAGGCATTTCCGGAGTTTCTGAGAGTTTGTAGAGTGAAGGGTTGCCAAAACGCACCCTCTCTTTTAAAGAGAATATATAAAGCTTGCTTTGGAGGTGCACATTCTCTCTCCTTATCATTTTACTGCTTTCATCTAAATATATGCAATAGATACTAGGGCCACGTAGTCATAATCTCTAAATACCGTATAATAAAAGGGTAAAAACGCTATTTTCCAGTTTAATTATTCATTCAAGTTAGCCGGCCTATCATAGGGAACCCGAAAGGGGCGTCGTAAAGGAACTAACACTTCCTTTACACGTAACTAACTCCCTTACCCAACTCTGGTTCTAATGACCAAAGTTGGTTTTCGAAAACCAACGCCTTTTTAAAACCCCTTTTCCGATGTTTATGGTAAAAATATCGGTGGCGACTCCATAGAACCCAAAATAAATAAAGTCCTTGGGTTAGCCCGGTTATCGGACAACCCAAGGACACTTTTGAAAACCTCGCCCCTGGGTTAGCCCGGTTATCGGACAACCTAAAGGCGTTGTAACCACCAATTAAAAACGCGAAAATCAAAGAGGGTCGAAAAAACCATCGCGTCGCTCCGACCGCCCCCTTTTTGGGGAGGCGGCGACACATAGCATAAACAAACAACAGAACAAAAAAAAAAATATTTTCGCAAATAAACCCCCTTATCTCGGACAGTCTGCCTTTTAGCTAGCCTGGTTTCAAGTTCTTTGTAAGCTAAGTAGTCACGCAGTTCCGACAGAGGAGATAAGGGACGCTAAATATTTTTCGCATAAAGCCACATTTTATCTCGGACAGTCTGCCTTTTAGCTAGCCTGGTTTCAGGTTCTTTGCAAGCTAAGTAGCCACGCAGTTCCGACAGAAGAGATAAAATGCTATAAAAAAAATCCAAAATAAATAAAATAATAATAACAAAATCAAAACATAAATAAAATAATTTTGACAGAGTCGTATCATTCATATTGCATCATGTCATAAGTGAAAAAATCAAGAGAACAAAAATAAATGCATAAGGAAAGTATGCATACGCATCATTTTAATAAATCCCTCAAAAATGGGTCTTAGAGGCGTTTATTGGGAAAATTACTGGGCCAAATCCCCTTTGGATATTCGCAGCTTGATTCCTCACCCTTTTCTCTTCGTTTTGACATGCTGTGTGTCCAAATCAGACATCTCAGTCAAAAGTTATGCCACTTTGAACATCTATCGCCCTTTTGTACTTGTGCATGCATAAATACATTCATGCTAGGGAGCACTACATATCCCTAAGACAATGGCGAAAGAGGCCCCGAGCACATTTGTGACCTTCGCGACAAGGAAGGGACAAGTGTACTAAGGTGAGATGGTGATTGTCATTATACTTGTCAAATCTGAGATGGGAAAGGAACCATTACACCGAAGTGGGTAGGATCCCCCACAAAGCGTAAAGCTTTAAGGAGGTACCTAAGCCATTGTCTTAAGGAATATCCATCTCATAAATCATTCAATAAAAATCTTTTTGCATTCTAGAAAGCGACTGGTATTCTTCATGCCCTCATCCGCATAAAAAAAAACACAAAAATTCCAAACACTATCATACATCATGTTAGAAAATAAAACATGATAATGTTTAGGAAAAAACAAACACTTGCATACGTGCATCCACCAAGCTTCATCCTCATGCATCTAATAATAGACAATCGAAGAAGTGGACATTCCTCAATACCATAAAGAGAGGATTAGGGCATTCGCATGCCATGCACAGGAAGTCAAAAAGAAAATAAATAAAAATATTTACCCGCCTATGGGTTCATTTAGGCTTCTCCATTTAAAAAAAAAATATGTACTTCGAAACATTGCATTGAGGAATGTACACTGTCTGGATGAAATAAATAAAATTGTTTGTTTTCATCATCTCTTCAAACATCTATTGCATTCATAAATTGCATTCATTCTCACTTTAATAATAGTAAGATAATAAAAAAGAAAGGATTAGTCGATGTGCTTTCCATGAATCGGAATAAGATGCAGAGTAAGCCTTTCGTCATCAAGTTCTCCCCAATGGTTGATCCGCCCAAGGAGGATAACAAGCCTCAACCATTGGATATCCAAGTTAATAAGGAAGAGGGGGCAAGGAGGTCGTTGCATTTATTTATGTCTCGAACCAAATAAAGTTGTACCATGGAGATACGCAAAAACATCGTCCATCAATGAAGATATCTCCAGCATAGCCGACATTCGGGGGCAAGATTAGAAATGAAAGAATTTATTCCCCCAAGGAGCTGTAAGATGACGCTCCTACAAATAAAGAAAAAATAATAAGACCGAAGAAAAACATAATCCAAAAAGGAAATTGAAGAGACTTTGGATTCACGATGCTGAGGAAATTCACGACGCTCCGCCAAAGAGACAAACTCAAGGTAGGCGGCAAGCTAGTCACAGTTTGAGCTAGAGACGACATTCAGATCAGCAAATCGTCTTCCCTACCTTGAATGGATGCGGCGGAAGAGGACTTTTGAAATATCTTTTGCCAATATGAAAAGACTTTCCCAACAATATGAAGGTGACCCACATGATGAGGAAATATGGATATCGCCCAAACCATGGGCTTATTAGAAACTCTCAAAGAAATAAGGGAGCCACCAGATTTTAAAGACAATCCTTTGAAGCTTTACCCTACAAAGGATCAAGCTGCACGAAGAAAAGGGAAGTCTCCCCTCCGCAGCTCGAATCGGATTTTCCCAAACAAAGGGGTCCAAGCGTCAAAAGCGACTTTAGTCATTAGGTGTTCTCCTTCTGATTCTTAGGGTTTGTAAATCCAATGACTATTAGAGATTACTCCTCGGGGCTAGCCCGACCCCCGAGCATTGTAGGGCACATATTTCCCTATTAATTACAAAGAATGTCATTCTTACTATCTGCTTCTCTTCTTGCTATTCATGTCTAAACCTCATTAATAACCATGTTTAAGCAAACATTTTCAAAATGCGTCAAAGTAATCAAAATGCGCCATTGACCAAAATAAAAGTCAAATCCATCACTACTGATTGACTAGAAACACAAAATAAAGTTTTACCTCGTCATAAATAAAGTCGTGTTTCGCCAATGTTGTACAAAAAGAAAACAAAAATCAAAAGAAGCCCATAAGAAGCAAAAGGACAAAAAAGTGAGGGCAAGATACCCGGTAGGAAACCCACCAAAGGGGGCTACGCAAAAGTTAGGGTAAACCCGCTAGGAAACCCGAACAACCATAAAAGGTAGCCTAGGAAAAAACTAGGGTTACAAAGTAAAGTCCACTAGGTTTCCCAAAGCAACAAAAAAAGAAACCTAGACAAAAGTTAGGACAAAACAAAACACAACATCCTAGACTGAAAACTCAAAGGGCAGACTAGGGAAGTCAATCAGTCATAACAAGCGCCATAGAATAAGATGCCACTCCATAAACAAAACGTTTGTCTAAACTAGCCTAAACACTCTAACCAACCTTGGCTAGCCGTGCTTACAAAAACCATTTTTGTGAAAATAAAACAATTCTAAAACACAAGCCTTTGAATTAAATATCCCCTTCCTTCTTTTCTCTTGCCCCTTACCACTACGACATTCTAGTAATTAGTAGGGAAATGTGGAGATAGTAATCAATAAGAGGATTGACATCCCCAAGGAAAGGGAGGGGCGCACTAACATGGCAAGTCGCTCTACAATTAGTACGATCATTCTTCGGTCATGAAAAATCGAGACAGCAAAATTGGTACAGCCTATCCCTGTCGACGAAAGCACATAACGTCGGAAGCTCATCAGAAGCTAAAGCACATTGGTTAATCCTTTTGAAAAATTAATTGAAATAGTATTATAGGATGCATATCGCAAACATTGCATGCATATGATAGGCTCCTATCTCTCAAAAAAGAAGAGAAAGAAAAAATGACAATAAAAAGAATAATGCTTGCTAGGAGATTCTTAGGCAAAAGTTAGGGTAACCTGCTAGATCGAAAACCCGCAAAGGGCGGTCTAGAAAAAAGTTAGGGCATTCATAAAAAAGGAAAAAGCTCGCTAAGATATCCTAGGCAAAAATTAAGGCAGCCCGCTAGACCGAAAACCCCAAAAGGGCAGTCTAGGCAAAATATAGGGCTAAACCAAAAAATGAATAAAAGAGAGGGGCCCTTCATCATAATCATAAAAAGTCTAGCAGGAGAATGCCAGTCACTTTTCCAGATGCATCAATAAAAAAGAATAGATTGCATTTAGGGCATCCACACACAAGTAGTCGCACAAAACGACTTTGTCAATGTCAAAAATGAAAGAAATAAAAATTACTTCAGACAAATAACAAAAAATGAAAAGCATTCATGCATATAAGGAGACTAGCTCCATGTTTGTGATTCAAAACAGAATCACTGAGACTGAGTCTGCAAATAATGCCCTCAAGAAAGCGGAGCAAGTCGTCAATCAAGCGACTCAGCAGAATAAGAGCTTCTGAAAATCAAGAGCTCCAGCTACCATCCTTCTACCCAGAAAAGAAGGCACAAGAAAGAAATAAGTCTCCAAACATTGCTCTCCCTCAAGAAAAAGAGCGAGTTGTCATCATCAAATAAGCTTAGAAGAAATAAGAAACTTCCAGAAGCCAAAGCTCCAGTCATCATTTTTCTACCCAATAAAAGAGGGCACAATCATCAGGACATCATAAAAGAAAAGCCGACGGAAAGGCTTAGTCATCCCTAAGAGGGTCCCTGCCCACTCCGAAGGCAGCACAAAAACACTCCTCATGACTCAGCATTACCACCACATGAGTCATCGAGCACACTCACCCAAAATCTCCTCCACACTCCCCAATGGAGAATAAAGGCTTCGAGAGTCCATCATCATCAACAGTCAAAAGAGTCCAATCTCCATACCATCAAAGGCTCAACAAAAAAAGAGAAAAGAAAACCCTTGCATCCCCAGCAGATGTCCAAAAAGGCCATGACAGAGGCCGAATAAAAATCCTCAAGTGGATCTCCAAAAAATTCTACAAAAAGGAATCAGAAATTCCCATCCCCCAGTGAAATAAGAGCTTCACAAGTATAGCTCGCAGCAACATCAATCAAGGAGCCAAGACTCCATCAGATCCCCAGGAAGTCAACTAATTCCCTGGTGGATCACTAAACTAAAGAAAGAAAATTTCATCCCTAGTGGACCCCCAAAATAAAGGAAAAAGCCAGCGTAATAAAAAGAGACTAAAAAGTAAAAAGGCTTACGCATTATCCCTGCAAAAACCAGATTTCAAAATCGCGATAAAAAAGAGATAAATCGTGAAAAAAAAGGAGAAATCAATCCTAACTTTTAGACAATCAATAAAATCCCTAAGTGGGTCACCTCAGGGAAAATCAACGAAAAAGAAGAAATCGGAAATCCCAATGAAACAAGAGTATCGGCAAAGCCATCTCATACCAACAACATCCAACAAGGAGTCAAAACTCCATTCCCTCAAAGGCGAAATCAAAATTAGATCCCCGGGAAGGCAATCAATTCCCCGGTGGATCACCAAAAAGAGAAAGATCATCCACATATCAGCCTAGTCAGAGGCAAAACACATGCAGCCAAAAGTCTTCACTTCTGATGAAGCATCTACCTATTCAGAGGCATTACCAGAAACTCAATGGATATCCACCTACTCAAGAGGCCTCACCAAGATCAACAAATCCCCAGAGGATTCCTGCCTACCCAAGAGGCACTCATCACAAATTCCCGACAACCAGCAAAGTCGGATGACTACTACCAAAAGATAAAATCAAAGAATCCCCAGCAACCAACAAAGCTGGATGAAATACCAACAAAATCCCCGGCACAACCCGGATGATCATTCAAAAGACAAACAAAGACAAGAAATCACTCCCCAAGGAGCTGGTGCATGGTCAGAATCAGTAAGCCGCCACCATTGCCAAAGGGTCAGCCACCGCAAGAAGGGGCATCCAGAGGCACATAACCAGACGGGGGTTCATACTCGTCAGCCAAGGGGTCAGCTACTGCGTCAAAGGAGCATCCCGAGGTTTCACATTGGCGCATGATCAAAATCAGTAAGCCGCCACCATTGCCAAAGGATCAGCTACCGCAAGATGGAGTATCCGGAGGCTTAACACCAGATGGGGGTGTGTACTCATCGGGCCTTACAAAAGGGGGCTCACCAGGCGGGGGTTCATACTCGTCAAACACTAGATGGGGGTGTATACTCATCGGGCCTTACAAAAGGGGGCTCACCGGGCGGGGGTTCATACTCGTCAAACCAGATGGGGGTTCGTACTCATCAGCCGAAGGGGTCAGCTACCGCGTCAAAGGAGCATCCCAGAAGCACACAACACAACATTTCCCTAGAGGATCCACCCGCCGCAAAGACGGAACATCCGAAGGGCAACCGGGCAAGAGGGTCAACTCCTTTACCCTCCGGTCGATCACCTTGGCACAAAAGGCCAGCAGTCGACTGGTCGGGTAAAGGGGGGCAGCTGTAGACCCCAAATCTTGCCCGGCCTCCAAATAAAGACCAGAAGACCTCCTATTTGAAGATGGATGAAGCCTAACAAGCCATTAGGAGAGACTATTAGTCCCCATACTAGGATAGGAGGGAGTTTCTGTACCAAAAAAAATAAGTTTTCTCACCTTGTTGGGACGAGACCGCCGTCTGGACTTCCCAAACCGCCGTCTCGCCTCATGCAAGTGGCGAGACCGCCGTCTCGCTTGACGAGACGGCGGTCTCGCCACCTGCGAAGGACGAGACGGCGGTCTCATTTCCCCAGACGGCGGTCTCGCCGCGTTTGACAGGGCGAGACGGCGGTCTCGTTGGACGAGACAGCGGTCTCGACCCTGTTAGACGAGACCGGCGGTCTCGCCACTGACATGCGCGGAAACCTATAAATAGGGGTCCTCCCCCCCTCATTTCCAGACACCACAAGCTTTAGCTCTCCCTTCTCTCTAAAAACTTCTCTCTAGAATCCCTCCGACGCATTTCCGGAGCTTCTGAGTGCTTTTGTGAGCGCTTTTTGGCGTCTAGAAGAGTTTTCAGCGTCGTGTAGAGTGAAGAGCTGCCAAAAAGCACCCATTTCTTTTAAAGAAATAAAATAAAAAGCTTGCTTCGGAGGTTTAAATTCTCCCTCTCTATCTTTTACTGCTTTAAATTTTAAATTATGCAATAGATTAGGGCCATGTAGTCATAATTTTAAATTCTACAAAATAAAAAGGGCAAAAGCGTAATTTTCACCAGTTTAAATATTTTTTTAATAGTCGGCCTGTCATAGGGAACCCGAAAGGGGCGTCGTAAAGGGATTAATACTCCCTTTACACGTAACTAACTCCCTTACCCAACTCTGGTTCTAACGACCAAAGTTGGTTTTTGAAAACCAACGCCTTTTAAAACCCCTTTTCCGATGTTTCCGGTAAAAACATCGGTGGCGACTCCACAGAACCCTACAAAAATTAGTCCTTGGGTTAGCCTGGTTATCGGACAACCCAAGGACGCCCTTTCGAAAACCTCACCCCTAGGTTAGCCCGGTTATCGGACAACCTAAAGGCGTTGTAACCACCGATAAAAAACGCAAAAACAAAAAGGGTCGAAACCATCGCGTCGCTCCGACCGCCTCTCTCTTTTTTGACGGTGGCGACACGGCTTGATCCACTATGTCGATGTGGAAGGGAAACAAGATTGTTCCAAATACGATTAGGGTCAGGGTTTTGTTAAAAGTGACCCATTCTGCCCTTTCAGCCAAAGCGGACAGATGGGCTTCTAACATTGAAACTTTCCAACCCTGGATGTTCCCTTTTTCTATCAGGGTAGTCTGCCGGAATGGCAATCGGATGATGGGTGTCGTCGCCGTCCGTTCCGACGTCCAGGGAAATCTCGAACGTTTATGCGAGCGGTCGTGAAAAGATGGATTAGACTCGCGTTTTATGTTAAAATTATGTTCATTGCTTCCGAGGTGCTCAACAACTGAACTATCCTCTAATAAAAGCAAGGTTTTCGAAAAGGGGTTCTTTTGGAGTCGCCACCAATGTTTTGACCATAAACATTGGAAAAGGATAAAAAGGCGTTGATTTTAATAAAAACCGAACTTGGCCATTATAACCAGAGTTAGGTAAGAGAGTTAGTTACGTGTGGGGAAGGTGTTAGCAGCCCACAACGCCCCTTTCGGGTTCCCTATGACGGATTAATTCATTTAAGTAAAGATTATGAGAAATTACGCGATTACCCTATTTTATTGCATAATGTTAAAAATGGCTATCTACATGACTTTCTTTCATATTGCATACAGAAAGCAATAAATAAAGCAGTAAAAGAGAAGAGAATTGAACAGAACCTCCGTAGCAAGCTTTGTATTACGAATCTTTTGACTATGAGGATGCGTTTTGGCAATCCTTCGCTCTACAAAGACTCTCCTCTCCAAATACAAGATCGACTTGACTCAATTTTACAGAAGAATCGAATGTTGGAATATGATTCCTTAACTGATTGTTACCTTATCAAGGCAATCAGAGAGTTCATTCGAAGAGGGAAGCGGATAGACAAGTACTGGGAGTTGTCTGGTGTGTGAAACAGTGGCAAATGAGCCTCCTATTTATAGTTTTTCGCTGCCTGAACATCTGAGACGCCCTACTGAGTTGGGACGGCCGTCTGGGTTGGGACGGTCGTCCCAACTGCCTCTTTTGCAAAGGTTGAGACCACCTGAAAGCTGGGACTGGCAGTCCCAGTTGGGACGACCGTCCCACTTGGCCAGGGAAGGTTGGGACGGCCGTCTCGACCTTGGGACGACCGTCTCGACCTGTTTTGGCCAACCTTTGTGTTCTGGGACCCCTGGGAAGCTTTCCTTTCTGTATTCGGACGTCGTTTGATGTCGATAAACGCCCGTTAAAGCTTTATCTTCATATAGGAAGTCATCTTGGCCTTTATTGAGATGTCAAGCGAGCTTTGTCTTTGTTGTAGGAAGTCTCTTTAGCCTTTATTGAGAGACCGGGCAAAATTAGGGGTCTACAGCTGCCCCCCCTTCACCTGCCTGACTAATCTGTTGGCTTAACATGCCGACAAAATTAGTTGGTAGGGGAAGGAGTTAACCCTTTTTCCCGGTCATCCTTCGGATGCTTCTTTGCTGATCCTCCGGATGATAAATATTTTTGATAGGTACCCACCCCTATCTGGTTTGAGCCTTGCTTTGTAAGGCTCTGGTGAGTACTTACCCTCACCCGGTATAAGTCTGCATTTCGCTAGACTCTTGTGGGTACCTACCCCCACTAGGTATAAACCTTGTTTTACAAGGCTTTGGTGAGTACCTACCCTCACCCGGTATGAGTTCGCATTTTGCTAAACTCTTGTGGGTACTTACTTCCGAGGTGCTCAACACTGAACTATCCTCTAATAGAAGTAAGGTCTTTGCAACCCATTTTTGTAATGCTCAGGTAAGTATTTTACTCCACCTGATGCATTCTGCAGAGTTTTGATGAGTACCTACCCTCATCCGGTATAAACCTTATTTTATAAGGCTTTGGTGGGTACCTACCCCCACCTAGTATGAATCTGCATTTTGCTAGATTCTGATGAGTACCTACCCTCATCAGGTATAAACCTTATTTTATAAGGCTTTGGTGGGTAACTACCCCCACCTGGTACGAATCTGCATTTTGCTAGATTCTGATGAGTATCTACCCTCATCTGGTATAAACCTTATTTTGTAAGGCTTTGGTGGGTACCTACCCCCACCTGGTATGAATCTGTATTTTGCTAGATTCTGATGAGTTCCTACCCTCATCCGGTATAAACCTTATTTTATAAGGCTTTGGTGGGTACCTACCCCCACTTGGTACGAATATGCACTCTTGCTAGATTCTGATGAGTACCTACCCTCATCCGGTATAAACCTTATTTTGTAAGGCTCTGGTGGGTACCTACCCCCACCTGGTACGAACCCTATTCTATAAGGCTCTTGTGGGTACCTACCCCCACTTGGTACGAACCCTATTCCATAAGGCTCTGATGGGTACCTACCCCCACCTGGTACGAACCTGCATCTTGCAAGGCTCTGATGGGTACCTACCCCCACCCGGTACGAATCTGCACTCTTGCTAGATTCTGATGGGTACCTACCCCCACCTGGTACGAACCCTATTCTATAAGGCTCTGATGGGTACCTACCCCCACCTGGTACGAACATGCGTCTTGTAAGGCTCTGATGGGTACCTACCCCCACCTGGTATGAACCTGCGTCTTGCAAGGCTCTGATGGGTATCTACCCCCACCCGGTATGAACCTGCGTCTTGCAAGTCTCTGATGGGTACCTACCCCCACCTGGTACGAACCTGCGTCTTGCTAGGCTCTGATGGCACTGCTACAGATATGCCTTTCAACGTCGGTTATATAAGGCTTTCAACGTCGGTTATACAACCGACGTTGTATCAGGCGACGTTGAAAGTATACACTTTCAACGTCGGGTATAGATAACCGACGTTGAAAGTGTATACTTTCAACGTCGGGTCTGGATAACCGACGTTGAAACGCTCGCTTGAGCGAGATGGAACCCGAGAGTCCCCTTTGTTTCAAGCTTTCGTCGCTCAAGCGAGTACACTCGTCGCTCAAGCGAGATGGAACCCGAGAGTCCCCTTTGTTTGAAGCTTTCATCGCTCAAGCGAGTACACTCGCCGCTCAAGCGAGTAATGTTTACTACGTCGGTTATGGTATGAACCGACGTTGATATTAGCTTTTCTACGTTGGTTATTGGCAGAACCGACGTAGAAAGTCTATTTTTTTTAAATGGACGCTTTGTTTATACAGGGTACCCAATGTTTGTATATATACATACCTGCAAATTTGAATATAACCCAGGCAGACAATGTACAAGATATAAACAATTGAATGTGCATCCAAAAATAAAATTGTATCCAAAATTATAGTGTATCCAACTACTTATCTACCAAATACACTAACTACTAATCTAACTAATAAACTAACTAGTAAACTAACTAGTAAAGTAACTAAACTAACTAGTAAAGTAACTAAACTAACTACTAAACTAACTACTAAACTAACTACTAAACTAACTACTAAACTAACTACTAAAGTAACTACTAAACTAACTACTAAACTAAGTACTAAATTAATAACTAAACTTGCCTACTTCTAACTTTAACAAACTTATCGCCCCATGTGTTTCTAATATCGTCAATGGTCTCTATGGGCAATGCTTCCCTGTCTGAAAATACCTGTTACAAGAAAAAAGATAATTTAACAGAGTATCCAATGACACAATACTCGGGTCTTTTATTGAATACTAAATTTAAGCAAACCCGATTCCATGTATCCTCAGCCTTGCTAACAACAATCAGCCACATCCAAGTGCATAACATAATATCCGCACTCATAAGATCCTGGTTGCCTATTACACTACAAAAAATAATATATTAATTTGACATATAAAATGAATGATATAATACATAAATATAAAATGACTTACATTAACAAAAATCCAATCTGGAGTCATGCTTTTGCTTGTGTGTACTCCATCAATTGTATTGCAAACCTTAAATGCACTCGTGCAATACAAGATATAATGAAACAATTAAGTAACAAAACAATTAATAATTGTTTAAATTATTATAAGAATGTGTACCTGTTTACAATGTTTTTAAGATCTACATCAGGTTTCTTGCCCAAAGGAGCGTAACCAAGCCACAACATTCTCGCTTTGGGCAAACAACCAACAACCGCCAATGATTTCGCTTACATTACAAAAAGTTAGGATAATACAATACACTATAAAATTTAATGCGAATAATTTCATACGCTTAAATACTTACCGATGGTGGTAAGCACCCAAGTAAACTTTCTTCCTTGACTTCATCATCCAATTTTGGATGTATATTTGAACTTCTTCTCTCTTGTTTCCGATTTTTGTATGGATTGGGGCTCAAAAAATCCATACACATCTTGGGTGCGTTGTTCCTCCGACAATTCATTCATCATCCTAAAGTAGCCAGTCAATGTACATTAAATATGACGATAACTTCAAATAACATAATTAGTAAATAAAAATAAATACTTACATTGTCCAAAATTGTAACACTGCTATGTTTAGACACCGATTGCCAACTCGCTATCTCCATAAGCATCGGTGTGGTCAATGTAAAGGGGAAAGTTCTTATTGTCTACCCCTAACTTATCAACATCCCACTTCACTTGAAAAGATTGAATATACAACTCGTGGGACAACAGATAGTAGTTTAAAAATTGGATTTTCTCGGGACATCTACTTCCTTACCTTTACTAGTATGGGAAGTAGGAACCAGCTTAGGCAACCGGGTGGCTTCCGAACATCCTACATAAAATAACATTGACTTGAGAAATAATAAAAAATAGTACCATACTACATATGATAATTAACAGAAAGTATATGCAAACCTTTTTCAAAATAGGCCTCGATTAGATGTCTAGGCCATGCAATGAAGGTCCGGAGGGCCTGTCCCACTCGTCATCACCTCGTCCGTGGGCACAGGTACAAGAGCATAAGCATCTCGAACCTCTTCAATGACCACTTTGGCCAAGTTAGGTGCTAAAGGCACACTATGAATTGTAGAGGCCCCCTCTTCAATTGAACCAACCGCCACCAATCGTGGTTCGATCCATCCTCATCAACATAAAATTCACACCGACTCGATTACACAAAAATAAGACATTAATTATTTAATATGCACATAAATTTTTGTCATTAAGATATCATCCACACATACCCGAGTGGTCGTTGTCTCGCAACAACAACAACAACCTCCCGATTAGTAGCAGGAAGCCCTTGATCGCCAGCGATTTGGCTCAAGACAACTACCCTTTGTACTAACTCGTGCGGCAGATGGAGGAGGAACATCCATAGGTGGGTGGGTAGGCCGTGTGACACCTATGGATGCTAGACTTGAACCAAATACACGCATCATCTCCTCCCGAACTCGTGCGGTAATGGCCGGTGTCGGCGTCGCCGTCGCCTCTTCAACCATCGCCGGTCTCAGCCTTCGCCGTTAGACTCTCCTCCAATCCGGCCATCTCCCGCCGGCTCAATGATGTGGTGTGGGTATGGTCCGATGATGGAGCTCCAAAATATGCTCGAATACCCACACCAGCCTCCAACAAGCACGAACACGCCCTGGGTGTTCCGGGCGTCCAATAGCAGTAGTTAATATATCTTCACGACCACGGGAACGAATGTTCCTCGTGTATACCGCTCCACTAAAGAATCCTACAATTGAGCATTATATATTGTAAAAAAAATTGATGAATGACAAAGCATGGTTAATGAGGTTGAAAGAAACTAATTTGACTTACAATCCGCTCAAAGAATCAAGCGGGCCTCCTCTCGATGTCATTTCACCGGAGGGCTTTTGCCGAGCCCTCTTCCATTTTTTATGACGTTTTGGAGGAGATGGTGGGGAAATTTCTTCCCGGCTTACACCGAAGAGGCTAACTCAGCCTTCTCGGAGTTTAGCCTTCTCCTTCATCATGCGTTGCGTCAACAAATCATACCCCCCACGAGACAGTACAGTGGGGGCCACATTCAACTCTCCGAATCTCCTTTCCTTTTATTCGCTTCTCCCGCAACATAATATCATATTACAATGTGCTAAATTAATAAGACAATATGGAAGCATACCAAAGTTTTTAAATAGTAACATACCTCCCATTGTGGACCAGTCCTACTCCCGACAAACCGCTTCCAAGTTTCCTCATCTATGCCATAACGCCGACAAGGAGTTAATCCTTTGCTAATGGCTTGGTCATTAAAAATCCATTTTGAAGTCAATGTCGACTTGAATTGCCTCCACATTTTGGCAATAGATGACATGACTTTTCTCCTAACTTGTTCAGAGTTAACAATATCAAAGTGATTCTGCAAAAACAACAAAATAAATTAGGATAACAAAGTTTAGGATCTAACTTAACTTAACATAATTTAACGAGTTAACAAAACTCACCAAAATATCTTGCCAAATTAAATTTTTGCAAGTCTCCTCCACATAATCCCAAGATGGATGCAAAATAGATACCTAATTATGAACTTAAAACGTTAGATATCAATCCATTTACATATGCTGACCATATATGCATAACAAGTTAAAAACTCAAAAAAATTACATACCTTTTCTCTAGTAAGAGTACCCAAGTAGGACCTAAATTGAGTGTGATGTGGCCCCGATATTTTGCCAGCCTTTGGATCCACACTCACAACCAACTTATCTCCTCGCCATATGACGAACGGTCAACTTTTTCAACCGTGTGGCTTGTCGAGTCCTCTTTAGAGATGGGGGGGTGGACATGCCGGAGGAGATGCCGGAGGAGATGCTCGGAGGAGATGGTGGAGGAGATGGCATTTGCCTGTTAAAAAAAATTAAGTTAAGTTTTTGCATAAATTGGAATATAAACACAATTTATCACATATTTGAAATATAAACACAATTTATCACATATTTTCAATATAAACACAAATTAGCTATGAACACATAACTTAAATAGTTAAGTTTTCCCATATGCCTTCATCATGATCTTTACGAATAGCATGAACCAAATCTTCTTGCATATCATCAATACTACTAGGCATCCGTGATGGAGTGGGGATGTTAATAATATCATCTAATTCATCATCTTCTTCATGCATAACATCATTCCCTTTTGCTTGGAGTACCACCGACCATCCGTCATTACATGGATCAGCTTACATAGAAAACTTGTTTTGCATGGTACGCCATTATGAATGGTTCCTCCTTATGTCCTATCTTCTTAAGGTCTATCAAAGTGAATCCCATTTCATCAATTTGAACACCAGTATTAATATCAATCCATTTACATTTGAATATAGGAACTCGAATTGAATGTAGTCAACCTCCCAAATCTCCTCAATCACTCCAAAGTAACTCATAGACGCCATAATTGGGTTCTTATCCTTTGAACTAGAAAAGTGCATGGATGTCGCCTCAATAGATACTCCACTATTTTGGAATGTACTTTTTTCATCTTGTAACTTTGTGTAGAATGAGTATTTGTTAATGTCATACCCAGTCCAAGTCACGACGTTCGTTTAGGACCATGTGCTAGCCATTTCAAAGTATCGATGCATTGTCCTCTGAAAAGATTTTTGTTTTAAACCAGCTAACAAAAGTATTATTATGTTCATTAACCAACCACCGCTCACTCATTTTGGGGTTGAGGGTCTTCAATATTGATTGATGAGCAGATATGTAAGGAAGAACTTCATCTCGTGTTGTTTAGAATATACAAGTGTGCCCTGGTCAACTCACTAGCATTTTTTGATTGTATTTTGACCCCACGAGTGCCCTTACCATTTATTCTATGATCATGTCGTTGAGTAGGTACACCCACTGCTAGGGCCTTTCCTAAATATTCAGAACAAAATTCTATAGCTTCTTCCGCAATATACCTTTGAACAATAGAAGCTTCAGGTCTATATGGATTCTTTGTATACCCTTTAAAGATCTTCATACATCGCTCAATTGGGTACATCCACCTCAAATAAATCGGACCACACAGCCTTATCTCTCTTACAAGATGAACTATTAAGTGCACCATAATGTCAAAAAATGATGGAGGAAAATACATCTCCAACCGACATAATATAACCACAACTTCATTTTCCAACTCGCTCCAATGATTTTTCATCAACTACTTTGGCACATATAGCATTGAAGAAGAAACAAAGACGCATAATTACATGTCGTAGATTCTTTGGCAATATGTCACGTATAGCTACGGGTAAGAGTTGTTGCATCAAAACGTGACAATCATGCGACTTTAACCCAACTAGCTTCAGATCTTTCATGGACACAAGGCTCTTAATATTTGAAGAGTATCCTTGTGGCACTTTAATACCGTGAAGACACCGACATAAACTAGTCTTCTCCTTCTTTGACAATGTGTGACAAGTCGGTGGTAAATATGTTCTCTTGCCTTCGTGTCTTGGATGTAATTCTGGACGTATTCCCAATTCACATAGATCTTGACGAGCTTTGACTCCATCCTTTGTTTTTCCTTTAATGTTCAATAGTGTGCCAATGAGACTATCAAATACGTTCTTCTCCACATGCATAAAATCAATGCAATGTCTCACATCTAGATGACTCCAATATGGAAGGTTAAAGAAAATTGATCTCTTTTTCCACAAGCTTTTATCGACGATCTGTTTTTTAGTCTTTCCAAAGACAACATTAATGTTTCTAACCCGTTCATAAACTTGTTCACCAGCTTAAAGGTTGTTTGGCAATTTTATCTTCCTCGTCGACCATTAAAAGCTTTCTTCAATCTTCGATATGGGTGGTTATGTGGAAGAAATTTTCTGTGCCTATTATACACGCCTTTTTTCCATGCTTCAATTGTAGAAAACTTGTATCTTCCTCACAAATAGGACAAGCATGATGACCCTTGACACTATACCCACTCAAGTTTCCATATGCTTGGAAGTCATTGATAGTACAAAATAACATTGCATGTAACTTGAAGCTCTGCTGTTGATATGCATCAAACACATCCACTCCTTCCTCCCACAATAGCCTTAAGTCATCTATTAACGGACTTAGATAAACATCTATGTCATTACCCTCGCTGTCTTGGACCTGCAATCATGATGGATAACATCACGTACTTGTGCTTGAAAATCAACCATTGTGGAAGGTTGTAAATCACTAAAAGAACTGGCCATGAGTCGTGATTACTGGTTAAGTTACCAAAAGGATTCATGCCGTCTGTGGCTAGTCCAAGTCTAACATTTCTTGCATCACTCGCCAAAACTTGGAAATAGGCAGTCAATTTTCTTCCACTGTGGAGAATCGGCCGGATGACGAAGCAATCCATCACGTTTTTGTGCAGCTTGAATGCCATATCATATTCTTGGCATCTTCTCCATTGGCAAACAATCGCTTCAATCTTGGAATAATTGGAAGATACCATATAACTTTTGCAGGAGGTCTCTTTCTATCAATACATTCGCTATTATCATCCTTGTCTTTCAATTTGTAACGCGATACACCACATCTTGGACACTCATGTAGGCTTTCAAACTCTTTTCCGTATAATACACAATCATTAGGGCAAGCATGTATCTTTTTATACTATAAACCCATTGGACAAAGTATTTTTTTGGCTTCATACATACGATCAGTGCAAGGTGTTATCGCTTGGGAGCATATCTTTCAAAACTTCTAGTAACTCATTGAAACTTTTATCACTCCAACCAAATTTGGCCTTCAAATTGACCAATCTCAATACAGCTGACAATCGCGTGAATGTTGTACATCCAAGCATACGGAGGTATCTCTCGAATCTATCTTCAATTTATCATACACAAGCAGCATGTGCTTGCGTAAAATTCTCTTGACCTACATCACGAATCATGTCTTCTATTCGATCTTCCATTGTCATATCCTCCTCTTCCTCAGCTTGTGTTACTATTGGTGTATCAATCACTTCACCATGCCATGTCCATAGGATATAATTCTTCATTATCCCATCACATAAAAGATGTTCCCGTATTGTCTCTAGTGTGTGTCCTCTCCCATTAACGCAGCTTAACGCATGGACAATACAATTTTCCATTAACCTTGGTGCCATTGTGTTCGACAGAATCGCAAAAATTCTTCAACTCCATTCTCATACTCTTGTGAAATACGACTTGCATTTACCCAACTTCGATCCATTTTGGAATTGGAGTCTACAAATGAGAAACCCATAAAACGATTAATACTAATAATCGTTATCTCTAATGAAATCTATACCAAAGTAGATTAATTTGTAACGAAATTTCAACAGAATTTCGTCTATTTTTTGGTCAAAACCAAATTTGTATAAATTGAAATTATAGAGTTTTCATTGTTACTACCATCACTTATATAACTACATTGTTATATGTAGTTTTCGAATTCACACTTCATGATTAATTTCTAACAAAAATCCGGCAGAGTTTCCTTTGTTTTTTGGCAACAATTTTAAATGACACAATGAAACCCGACAATAAAAAGCCCCACGGGCATATTCAAGCAGTTCAAGTATAATTGTACACATCATCAATACATTGAAAAAAACTATAATATGACTAAGAATTGAATCAACAAGCTAACGGCAAATGACTAAGAATCTCTACCTATGAAATGTAGTAAGGAAACATCGTACTGTGGGTTAAGGCAGCGATGAAGGTGCGCACCACGTAAAAACAGAGCAGCGCCGCACCGGGGTGGAGGTGGAGGATGCAAGACGGCGTTAGGGTCGACGCCGTGATGAGCGGACAATGCAATGTGGGTGGAGGCTGCGGTGGGGGTGGAGGGTGGGCGACTAGCGTCGCAGTGGGGTAGAGGTTCCGGTGGGGTGGGGTGGAGGTGGAGGCCGTGGTAGGGTGGAGGTTGAGCCTACGGTGCGGCCGGAATCTGCGGTGGATCGGTGCGGCGCCTACCGTCGCGGTGGGGTGGAAGCCGCAGTGGGGTGGAGGTGTCTGCGGCGGGGTGTCACGCGGTGCGCGGTGGCGACGTGAGGGAGGGCGTCCGAAGAGTCCAAAGTGAGGGAGGCCGCGATGCTGGAGAGTAAGGGGAGTGGCCGCAATGCTGGAGAGTAAGGGGAGATACAAAATGCTGGGAAAACGGGGTTTCAACGTCGGTTATACCCACACCCGACGTTGAAAGCCCATGCAGATGGGTTTTCAACGTCGGGTAAGATATAACCGACGTTAAACAGCGACGTTGAAAGTATATTTTCTAGTAGTGTGGGTACCTACCCCCACCTGGTACGAACCTGCGTCTTGCAAGGCTCTGATGGGTACCTACCCCCACCCTGTACGAACCTGCATCTTGCAAGGCTCTGATGGGTACCTACCCCCACCTGGTACGAACCCTATTCTATAAGGCTCTGATGGGTACCTACCCCCACCTGGTACGAACCTACGTCTTGCAAGGCTCTGATGGGTACCTACCCCCACCTGGTACGAACCTGCGTCTTGCAAGGCTCTGATGGGTACCTACCCCCACCTGGTACGAACCTGCGTCTTGCAAGGCTCTGATGGGTACCTACCCCCACCCGGTCCGAACCTGCGTCTTGCAAGGCTCTGATGGGTACCTACCCCCACCTGGTACGAACCCTATTCTATAAGGCTCTTGGGATGCTCTTTTTTTGCATTCAGTCTTTTGATTGATGAGTACAAACCCTCATCTGGTTTTTGGAGATGTGTTGGCGATTTATTGTCTTTGATCATGCACCTATTACATGGGGAATGATTGACTTTTCTATCTTTTCTTTTTTAGTCATCCGGTTTTACCGGGGATTTCTTTGTTTTTGGCTTTTCTTTTTAGCCATCCGGTTTTACCGGGGATTTTTGTTTTTGGCTTTTTCTTTTTAGCCATCCGGTCTTTCCGGGGATTCATTGCTTTTTGGCTTTTCCTTTTAGCCATCCGGTTTTACCGGGGATTCTGTGTTTTTGGCTTTTCTTTTTAGCCATCCGGTCTTGCCGGGGATTTTTGTTGGTTGCCGCTTATTTAGGCGGGAATCCCTTGGGGATTTGTTGATTTCTTGTTGATTGTGCCTCTTTATTTTTAGGCAGGTGCTTCAATAGTGGTGAAGGCTTTATGTTTTTCGCCTCTGAATAGGCTGATGCTCCTCCTGAGGATATTTGCTCTTGAAAATACCTCTGAGTAGGCAGATGCTTTATTGAAAGCTTTATGCCTTGGATTTGTATTACCTCTTATAGGTTGATTTCCCATTTCTTGGGGATATCGTTTTTTTTTTCTTGCCTTTGAGTAGGCATAGGCACTCTTGGGAGTGAAGGTTTTGCCTTTCACTTGGGATATGCATATTGGGTGTTATAGGCGATTAACTCCCTGAGGATATGAATTTGTATTTTGCCTTTGCTGGTAGGCCCGCTGGGGATTTTTTCTTTTTGGTGATCCACCAGGGATTTGGTTGTTTTCTGGAGATCTATTTTGAATTGCCCCCTAGGGAGGGATGGAGTTTTTGACTCCTTATTGGATGCTTTTGTTTTGAGCTGGCTTTGCCCATGCTCTTATTCTTGCTGGGGAATGAGTTTTTACCGTTTTCTCGCGATTTGTATCTTTTTCGCGATTTGGCTTTTATATACGTGCGCCTTTTATGCACATCGGCTTTTTCTTTGGATGAAAAGATATATTTTTTCTCTTTTCTTTTTAGCGATCCCTGGGGAATTTTTCTTTTCTTAGGGGATCTAATCCTTGATTTGATTTTTTTTATGATGATGGAGTCTTGAGCTCCTGGTCTTTTGTGAAGCTCTTCATTGAGCGGAATGAAGAAATTTTCTTCTTTTCTTTTTTGGAGATTCACCGAGGAGTCTGTCGGTTTCCTGGGGATCCAAATTTGATGATGGAGTCTTGGCTCCTGGCTTTGTGAAGCTTCTTATTTGAGCTGGAAGATGGAAAAATTTTTGTTTTCCTCTTTTTGTAGATTTTCTTGATATACTCTACTTGGAGATTTTTATTCGGCCTTTTTCGTTGTGGCCTCTATTGGGGAATGAAAGTTTTTCTTTCTCTTTCTTTTTCATTGCCCCCTGGTGATATGAAGGATTTGACTCCATATTTTCTTTGATGGACTCTTGTGTAGTCCTTATTCTCCTTATTCTCCTTTGGGGAAGTGGCGGAGATTCTGGATGAGTGTGCTTGATGACTCATATGGTGATACAGCTGAGTCGTGAGGTAATCTTTTTGTCTTGCTTCTGGAGTAGGCAAGGATCCTCTTTAGGATGATCAAGCCTTTCTGTTGGCTTTTTCATGTTGATGTACCTTCTTTTATTGGTGTAGAAGGTTAGAGCTAGTCTCCTTGAAGCTCTTTATTCTGCTGACATGGTTTTGATTTCACTTTTCGCGATTTTGATTTTCATATGGAGACTGGATTCTAGCGCCTCCTGTTTTCAATTACAAGTATGGAGACTAGCCTCCTTATATGCATGTTTAATATTTTCATTTTTATGAAAATTATTTTTTCTTGGTTTTGACAAAGTCGTATTATGCAACTACTTTGTGTGTGGATGTCCTAAATGCAATCTATTGTTTATTTATTTTTTGATACATTTAGAAAGTAACTGGCCTTCTCCCGTTGGTTTCTTATGAATATGCCGATGGGCTTTCTTTTTTATGACCATGATGATGGGCTCCTCTTTTATTCATCTCTTGGTTTTAGCCCTATCTTTTGCCTAGACCGCCCTTTACGGGTTTTCGATCTAGCGGGCTACCTTAATTTTTGCCTAGAATATCTTAGGGGGCTTTTGCCTTATCTTTTGCCTAGATCGTTCTTTTGGGGTTTCCGATCTAGCAGGCTACCCTAATTTTTACCTACGAATATCCTAGCAGGCACTTATTCTTTTATTATTTTTATGCTTCCTCTTTTTAGATGCATGCTTGATCTTTGATTAAAAGTCTTTGCGCATATTTATGATTTATCAATAAAGAGGCATTTCCATAATATTTGGTCAAGAGAAAGAAAATGAAAAGGAATTTTTATTGATAAATGAGCAAAAGTTTATTTCTTTTATAGAAGGATTTCAAAAGGTATTTAGAAGAATGGGTGGTCAGGGTTGGCTATACTGTATAGGCTTAAACAGTCATGTCCATGATATCTGCCCCCTGGTTCTTCTAATTGCCTCAGTTGAGATGCCTGAGCTCAGAGTGAAGACTATGCAGATTGCTTGCTTCTGGAAGAATGTTACTTTAGCCGCCTTTTCGGTTTTCAACTAAAGTAACCATTGCTCTTAGTTAGCTCTTTTTTATTTACTTTTTTTTTTACCTCTTCTTTTTGCCTAGGACGTATCCTAGCGAGGAATATGGACCCTATCTTTTGCCCAGGAATGTCCTTTGCGGATTTTCATTCCTGACGGGTCTTGAGCAATGTCTTCAAGCATAATACTTCTTCACCGTACCGGAGTTGATTAGGTGTCGAAGTTCTTTTCTATCCATATTGATGAGGATAAGAGCCCCTTCCAAGAAAGCTCATTTGACCCCAAGGGGTCCTTCATAGTTCAATGCCCATTTTCCAATTTTATTGTTTTGGGCTGGAAGCAACTTATTTACCATTAAATCCTTCTTTTGGTAAATATGAGGGTTGACCTTTTTTGTAAGCCTTTTTTATCTTCTTTTGATAGGCTTGTTCACGACATATAACATTCAACCATTTTTCTTCCATAAGGCTTAACTGGTTATATCGGCTTTGAACCCGTTCAGCTTCTGTTAATTTAGCTTCCATCATCCTGTGCTTTTGTCAACATGATTAGCTGTACCGATTTGCCGTCTCGGATCTTTGCTATAACCGAAGAGTAATTCTTTTGAATGTAGAGCAACTGTCATGTCAATGCCCATCTTCCTTTCCTTAGGGATTTCAATCCTCCTATTGATCACTATATTTCCACATTTCCCAGTCAATTACTTGAATGCTTTGTGGTGAAGGGTCAAGAGAATAGAAAGAAAGGGATTTATTGCAAAAAGGCTTGTGTTTTAGTGAGATTTTTTTGAAATAATAGTTTTTGTAAGAATGGCTAGCCAGGGTTGGTCAGTGTTTAGGCTAGTTCAAACAAACGTTTTGTTTTTATGAGGTGGCGTCTTCAAATGAATACTCTGGCGCCTATTTGTGACTGATTAACTTTCCTAGTCTGCCCTTTTGGGTTTTCGGCCTAGGATGCTATGTTGTGTCCTAACTTTTGTCTAGGTTCCCCTTTTTCATTTTTTGGGATACCTAGCGGACTTCATTTTGTTTATGACGCTTTGATTATTTTGATACATTTTGGAACAAAACGTTTGTCTAACACATGGTTATTTAATGGGGTATAGACATGATTAGTGAGAAAAGAAGCAGATAGTAAGAATAGCATTCTTTTGTAATTCAAAGGGAAATGTGTGCCCTAAAGATGATCAGGGGTCGGGCGCACCCCGAGGAGTTATCTCTAATAGTCATTGGGTTTACATCCCTTAAAATCGGAAGAAGGACATCTAATGACTAACGCTACCCTTGATGCTAATATCCCTCCTTTTCGGAATATTGTCTTTAAGGTATGGAGGGGAGACTTCTCTTTTCTTTGTACGACTTGATCTTTTGTAGGGTCGTACTTTAAAGGATTATCCTTAACATCTGGTGGCTCTCTTATTCTTTGAACATCCTTTCCAAGCCCTTGTCTGGGCTGTATCCATATCTCTTCATTATATGGGCCACTTTTAAATTGCTAGGAAGTCTTTCCATATTTTCAAATGTCTTCTTCAGCCGCATCCATTTAAGGTAGGGTGAATGGCTCGCTGATTCGAATGTAGTCTTTAGCTTGAACCATGATCAACTTGTCACCTACGACGAATTTGATTTTTCGGTGGAGCGTTGAAGAAACTGCCCTAGCACCGTTAATCCAAGGTCTACTTAATCTTCCCCTTGGATTCTTTTTTCCTTTGCCTCTTCGGTTTCTTTATTTTTCCTTTATTTTTAGGAGCATAATCTTGTAGCTCCTTGGATGAATAAAATTTTTTTGCTTATCATCCTGCCCCCAATGTTGGCTATATTGGAGATATCTTCATTGACGGACAATTCTTTTGTGCATATCCATAGTACAACTTTATCCGATGTATAAGGGAAAGGACAAGGCATGAATAAGCGCAAAGGTGTTATTGCCTCTTCCTTGATATTATCAATTTGGGTGCTAATGTTTACTTCTTTCTTATTATCTCCTTGTCCCAAATTAATGGCCTCAGTTTTTTCTTATGGGGCTGTATCCATTAAGCTTCTTTTCTCCAACAGTCTTTGCATGTCCGGGGAAATGGTCCCCTCCTCACTCTCTGACTCAATCCATTCGCCTTTGGCTTTCAGATCCCGGAGAGAGTTTTCAATCACAGACATGACTGTTTATATGGTCCTTATTTGGGTCTAGATTTTATTCAATTATTTTGGAATGAGAGAGAAAAGAATGAGAAGCATATGAATATTATGAAAAATGCCTCATTGTATTGATGAAAAGAGAAATATATATAGAGTCCCTTTAATCAAAAGATCTCACGGCCATGAGTAGAAACCGTGAGAGATGCATCAGAAGCTTTTATTTATTTATTATTTATACTTTTTAATGAGGAGCCCTAATCAGCTGGTCTTCTCTACCTACCCAGGCTCACTGTTCTGGTTGTGATAGAAGCTTGTCATCCACCTAAGGGTCAGGAACATTGAAAGTAATCCACCCAGCATTCAATAATTCTTGAACCCTATATTTTAAGTTGATGCAATCTTCCATGGAATGCCCAGGAGCGCCTGAGTGGTAATCACATTTTTCGTTGAGCTTGTACCAACCGGGGTAAGGTGGATCTTTCTTCTTCAGAGGGATACGTGTTAGGAGCTTGGCCTCTAATAGCTTTGGTAGCAGATTCCCATAAGAGGTTGGAATGGGGGTGAATTTCTTCTGTTGTCTGCGTGACTGCCCAGCTGGTGGCGAAGAAGGAGAAGGAGTAGCAAGGTTGATGGAATTTACGCTTCCTTCCATCTTTTGGCCAAAGGAATTGTTGAATGATGCGTTAGAAGAGGAAGGTTGCGCAATCCTTCCGCTCTTCAGTCCTTGCTCTATTCTTTCACCGACGGTTACCACATCTGCGAAAAGGGTTGATGTGTTCCTTATCAACTTATCATAATAGGGGTCCGTCAACGAATTGATGAATATGGATATGGTTTCTTTGTCGGACAGAGGAGGTTCTACTTGTGCTGCCAATTCCCTCCATCTTTGGGCGTATGCCTTAAAGGATTCGTCGTTTTTCTTGCTTAGCGATTGTAGATCTGCTCTTTCAGGGGTCAGATCAATATTGTATTTATAGCGACGAATAAAAGCATCTGCCAGATGTCTCCATGTTTGGACTTGCCCTCCTTCCAATTACATATACCAATTTAGGGCTGACTCAGCCAGGCTCTCCTGAAAGCAATGGATCAGGAGCTTCTCGTTGTCAGCATATGCAGCCATCTTACGGCAGTACATCGTAAGATGGATTTTGGGGCAAGTTATTCCCATGTATTTTGGGAAGTCCGGAGTTTTGAATTTGTTGGGGAATTGGATGTTTTTAACGAGGCACATATCAGCCGCCTCTTTAACATCAAAGTTATGCCCTTCCATGGCTCTCAACCTCTCCTCAAGGGCAGTAATTTGTTGCTTTGATATTTCTGGAGTATGAATATGTACTGCTCTTGTATCACATGGGTTATGCTCATCCTGAGGTTCCTCTTCTTCTTCTTGGTGAGAGGCCTGTCCACTTTGAGGACCCTCTTTATGGAGGTTCTGTTGGCGCATCATTTTCAACATTTGAGCCATTTGCTCTTTCAGCGTATTAAGCTCATTGGTGAGCTTTCGGTTTTGTTCTTCTAGTTGCTCCATCTTCTTATATTTTTGAGCACGAGTGAGGACGGGCGGAAGACCAACCACTTTCTAAATGATTTTAACGGTTTTTATTATAGCTTTTTATTTCGAATGATTAGTGTGAAATAGATATGCCTTAGACAATAGTTATGGTATCTTCTCAAAAGCCTATGTTTTAAGGATACCATACCCACCTTAATGTGTTAACTTCCTTTTTCAAAGGTTGCCAACATACCTTAGCGCACTTATCTCTTCTAGGAAGGTGATAAACACACTTGGGTCTCTTTCGCTATTGTCTAAGGATATCTAATAAATCCTAGAATGAATGTGTTTATGTATGAGAGATTTATTATGATGATGTTTATGCATACTTTTCTTAGTGCATTTATTTTCTCTCTTGGTTTTACCACTTATTGGATGATGTGGTATGAATGATACGACTTTGTCGAAAATCTTTTATTATAAAAGGAATTTTTATGATTTTAATTTGTTTTTATATTTTTTATGACCCTATATCTCTTCTGTCGGTCAACGTGGCTACTTAGCTTACAAAGAACCTGAAACCAGGCTAGCTTAACTGAAAACTGTCCGAGATAAAGTTGGCTTATCTTATCACTTTTTAATTTTTAGGGTTTTTTCACTATTTTTGTTGTATGATTACCCTATGCTAATGCATCAATACAAATGCAGCAAACGAATGCACACACAATTCATACATCCACGAGCAGAGCCACGCTTATTTAATCACGAGGTAGGGTTTTCCTGCAGAAATGTGCTTGGTTTAGGTGGTTCTAAACTGTTCTCACCAAGGCCAAAGGTCCCCAAGGTGCCCCCATTATAGGGACCTCTCAATCTCTCAATCCTCGGGTCATGCACGGAACTCCGTGTCGACGTCCTTAGACCAAAAGAAGAGAGTTATCACCTTGAGTTGGTGGTTTCCGACAACGGTTGTAGCCCCGTGTGCCAACAAGCCGGTCGTATCTGCCACCCACTCCCTATAGGTATTCACTCTTGCCCTCGGGTATAGAGGGACTGTTGTGCGCAAGGGTTTTTGTGTGCAATTTATATTTCATACAATTTGCAGATAATAATCATACAGCAATTATTAAAGCCATACAATAAAACATACGGAAAAGGGTAAAGGCGTAATTTCAAATATTTACTTAGTTTGAATTTATCCGTCACTAAATGGGATCAACTCTCTAGCTTCCCCAGCGGAGTCGCCATCTGTCGCCGCCGTCCGTTCCGACGTCCAGGGACATCTCGAACGTTTATGCGAGCGGTCGTGAAAAGATGGTTTAGACTCGCGTTTTATGTTAAAATTATGTTCATTGCTTCTGAGGTGCTCAACAACTGAACTATCCTCTAATAAAAGCAAGGTTTTCCAAAAGGGGTTCTTTTGGAGTCGCCACCAATGTTTTGACCGTAAACATTGGAAAAGGATAAAAAGGCGTTGATTTTAATAAAAACCGAACTTGGCCATTATAACCAGAGTTAGGTAAGGGAGTTAGTTACGTGTGGGGAAGGTGTTAGCACCCCACAACGCCCCTTTCGGGTTCCTTATGACGGATTAATTCATTTAAGTAAAGATTATGAGAAATTACGCGATTACCCTATTTTATTGCATAATGTTAAAAATGGCTATCTACATGACTTTCTTTCATATTGCATACAGAAAGCAATAAATAAAGCAGTAAAAGAGAAGAGAATTGAACAGAACCTCCGTAGCAAGCTTTGTATTACGAATCTTTTGACTATGAGGATGCGTTTTGGCAATCCTTCGCTCTACAAAGACTCTCCTCTCCAAATACAAGATCGACTCGACTCGATTTTACAGAAGAATCGAATGCTGGAATATGATTCCTTAACTGATTGTTACCTTATCAAGGCAATCAGAGAGTTCATTCGAAGAGGGAAGAGGATAGACAAGTACTAGGAGTTGTCCGGTGTGTGAAACAGTGGCAAATGAGCCTCCTATTTATAGTTTTTCGCTGCTCGAACATCCGAGACGCCC